>JALPQI010009999.1:0-41224 GCA_025490895.1 Thaumatotibia leucotreta | reverse complement strand
CTTGTTTTTCATACAAATCATTATAGTCTTCTGATATTAAGAACAGGGTGTTGTTGGATCTTGATGATATGATGAACATCAGTGTGCTTCCACTAAATAAGGCGACAAAGAGACAAAGGCATTTAATAGTAAACCGGGGTCCCAGTGACCCCCGTTTTATGACACCCATGACACTAGATTTATAACCGCAATGTCAAGACCATAGAATTGTATGAAAACACTTTGAATCCTGTTGGTACATGTTGGTGCTGCCCACAATTGTTGTAGACATATTGGTCGACAAATCCATAAACTTGAATGACAGATGGAACGTACGTTGAATACTGTATCGTGGTATAATAATCCCCAATGGAATCCGTCACTTTCCGCACTGGACTGGTCAGAAAAACACGAGTCTGCGTCTTTTATCTACTAGGCCTATAGGAACTGGTTCTAGGAAGTCAGCAAAATAATTAGTTTCCGTGTATCTTCATTAAATAGTTTTTAGTGTCCAACTGGAAACTTATCAGTTGGATGAGTAAGGAAACGTTTGCGTATTTTACTTACTGTTCATCCCGTTCGTACTGGTGTGGTGTAAGTGAGACAGATAGTGAGTTTCGCAGTTGCCATCGCTCACGTTACCTACTTCATTAGGACACGAATTTTAATTTTGCATAAGTATCTTATAATTTCAAAATAGCGAACCTGCCCTGTTATTTGAGGGTTTTTTCTCTTACGTAACTTGTATAAATTATTTAAATGTTAATACAATAAAATCATTAGCAGACTCATGGACACAGTTATTATAATAAATAAATACGTAAAAATCAAGTTCTTAATAGCCAGTTATACTGGTCAAAAGTTTTGTCCCCATTAGTTAGTGTCAATGACCACTTGACCAGTAAAAAAATTAATACATACCTACGTAGTTTTTGAGTTATGTTACTTCAAGCAAGGCCCAAGATAAAGAAATAATTCCCATTCTAAAGTTTAATGAAGCTAAAATTATTGTCTGAGCTAAAATAAAAAGTCCTAGTTATAAAGCTAGACTTGCTTTAATGCCTTAACTTTTAATAAAATCCCTGTAAACAACTCTAAACTAAATAAAACTCTCTGTTCAACAACCCCTAAAACCCAATATTGAGTTCTCTTTTGCTTCCTAAAAGTCTTCAAACGCTGGCAGGATTAAATCCCCGAGCAATAAGTAAAAAATACTTTTAAAAAATACAGCTACATGCAGATTACGCCATTGTTTACATTTCATTCTCTCCATAGTAAATTTCAAGGTAACCCAAGACGGAAGCAAGTCATCTGTGAAACACAAAAACTAGACACGAGATACGGTTGGCAAGGGTTACCGTTACCCTATTCCGACGATCCGTTCCGGGATCACTTCCGAGGGACAGTTACGGTTTCCAAAATGTAACTGTACCCTGGCTATCCTTGGGTATTAGGTTAGGACCTCATCTAGCCCGTTCAGCTTAAATATGAAGCAATCATTTGAAAAAAGTAAACATTTGTCTAAAGTAATTATGCAAGTTTTTTTTCAATTATTTATTCAAAATAAAAATCTTAGGTCTAGGGTACATACGTTTGTCACTTGCCGAAGCCTTCTTGGCTTAATTGTAAGTGATTTGTCGCAAATTACACTTTTGCTTTTTCTTAACTTAATATGGTTAATGAATGCAGGTATTTAATAACAATTTATTACCATTAATTATTATTGTAATAACAATTTAGGTAGAATTGTGAATCGATTTATTTTAATAGACTAGGGCTGGTTATAGTCAACGGCAGAAATGTGTAAAATTATGAAATTGTGTAGGTAGTAGGTACATTCATTTATTTACACCCTGAATAATACAATCATAAATGTAATACACGAAATTTAAATCTTTGAACCGGCAGTATAAGGAAAGAATTGTTGACTAAAGAAATAAAGGTATCCAAAATTATTATTCAATAGGTATTTAAGAACTGAAGTAATCACAGCCCCGTTTACAATATAAATGGGAGTTTATCAAAATCAAATAGGTACCTATTATTAAATTAGCTAAACATATTTTATTATTAGATGATGTTTTAGACTACAGCGCATCAGATTATCCCCCTGTGTGGGCTAACTTGATCAAATTATCATAATTCCAATAACAACCATGTTTGCTAACATGATAAAGAAATTAGTTAATTCGGTAGCTTAGAATTTTGTTTGAATAACCTAGTTTTTATGGTTACTGGAATCTGTTATACAATTTAGTTTAAATGCGTATGTTCAATTGATTAACTCACATGGACGTCAGTAGGTAAACAAAAAAAAGAAAACAAACCTAATAACTGTCATTATTGATTTTATCACCAATTTAAAACCTTAAATCTTGAGTTGGTATACATTTTTAGTTAAAATTATTGATATTTATCAATATTAACGTAAAAATATATCTACGAACATGTTTCACGACGTGTAGGTAACCTAAGACGTCATAATATGCTATGGAAAGGCAGCCATATTTGTTTAACTTTTTTATTTTCTATTCACAAATGGAGTACTTATTACCTAGTAAAATGCTTTTTTATTGTCATCTTAGATCGTCAGCCCTATTCAGGTCACTGCTGCTGGCACACTACTGGAAAAAAGCCTGTCCTATTGTCTATGCGCAGGGACACATAAAATACATTTTGTCACCATCCCAACTCTTCCCATGAGCGTCGCAAAGTCAAAGTCAAGTCAAACTATTCTTTATTCAAGTAAGCATTTTCGAATCGTCTGACACTATTAAGAGAGAAAAAAAATCTACTACTTCTAACCTACATCGTTCCTGAGAAGAACCAGTAAGAAACTCATATTGTGGACTTATTTTTTCAAAACAGTATAATAATACATCTTATATTATACAGTAGAATAATACATCTATATATACGAGTAATAAACTTTTAATGACTTATAGACATTTTTATAAAAAAACTTAACTTAAAAAGAGAGATAAATAAAGGATAATAATAATAAACAAAAATAATTCTTATTGTAGTACTATAATACTTCTTATTGCATAGTCCACTAAGGGTTTCATTTCAAGAGTGATTACAATTTACAATTCTATCTACATATTCATTGAGTTAATATTTATTAAATATTTATCGACGTTTGACTTATCCTCCTGCCGCCCAGTGAATTTTGAACTAATATACTGTAGGAAATAGATACATTTATTTTGTTCGAGGACTATTTAATAGGCCTCTGGGCGCCACGAGGTTGAAAGGGCAGTAACATTTAGAATGGCCAAGAGATCGCTATTCTAGAAAAAAAAATTCGACCACACACAAGATGTCTATCGGAAATGGCATAAACGGAAGTCAACAGATAAATGCAGTCATCATAGAAATGGAAGTGTTTAGCAAAATTACAGGGCGGCGGGTTAAATACGGGGGAAGCTGTGAAATTTGACGGTTTTCACCGCGGGGGGTAAACTACTGTTTTTTGACGATATGGCATCGACACTGTGTTTATCTACTAAATTGTTTGCAGTATTAAAATGGTTTTAAAATATGGCGTGAAATTGGCTTAATTTTTTTTGTGCGAGAAAATGTTGTGTGTTGGCCTTCACGTGCCGTCCAAACAAAGTCAATATAAATTATTAGTATTTTACCTGCTTTATAAATATTATTATATAGACTTTACCCCATGTTGATCCATTAAATTAATTTGTGACCAAAATTTATGAATAATACAATTATACTGTATGAATAAGTATTATATGACCTGTAACAATTCATCGGAGATAGTGCAATATTGCGTAACTAACAAATTCAATTAGGATCAATTTGAGTGTCAATTGTTTGATATTTAAACTCTATCTGTTTTGGTAGTTACGCGGTATTCCACTATCTCCGATTAATTGTAATCAACTCTGCATAAGACAAAAACCAACGTACAACTGGTAAAGAAAGTGTATTTGCGTACCTTCTTGACCTTTATTGTCTTAGTGACAAGAGCGAAGAGCGCCGCGTGGTGACGGCAGTAAGAATACATTTGTCACCACACTATCTCTTCCTGTGGGTGTCGTAAGAGACAACAAAGGGACTGAATTGTCACTGACCATTTGTTTATTGAAGATGGGCGGCAGAATCATCATCGTGGACAACACTTTACATTTACCTCCTAATGCGTACATAGTTAATAGGAGAGGCTTTTGTCCAGCATTGGCGTGATATAATATGCTGATGATGATGATGATGATGATGATGATGATGATGACAACAGGGAAAAAGGTACATGAATCGATTTCCTTGATTGCGCCTAATAACCCATCAGTGACCATAGTTTCCTACCATTCAACATGACGGTATCAAAATCATTGCATTGGTCACGTGAGTCACGTCACCGTGTCCCGTTGCTGCAATTTGCGGCATTCTTTTCCATGGCAACATTCTTGGACAATTGCGGGTAGTGGCGCGGAACTAATGTTGCCAGTTAGCGTGTACGGGAAAAATGCTTTCTGATCCACAAACGAAGTGATGCCTGTCACCCGCACTTGTAGATTTGAACGTAAGTGTGACAGGGAGGCAACGCGTCAATCGTGGTTAGGCTTGCTGGGTACGTATATACAGTAAAAAAAATGTATACAGTTAAATCGGTCGGATAAATAAGGATCACAGGTGTACACGATAGGGGTTCATTTGTAGTAAAACACCACGTAAATCACAAAACTATAATACACACAAAAACTATATTACACAACAATAATAAAACAATATAGGTAAACAGGCAAATTAAAATGCAGAAGCACAAAAACTAACTTTGTTTCACTTGACGTCTCATAGCGAACTGCCCGTCTTTTGTTTTTTCAGGCACGGCCTACTAGAATATGGCGGCCAGTGCACAGAGGTTTTATACCTTTTCTTAAGAGTAATAAAATCAGGAGGCGCCCGTTACACTCTCCCCCCAGTGTTGCGCTAGCAGCACTCATCTTTCGATAATATCCGAACGACGCGCGACACTGAACGCTTGAAAATACCTGACTTCGTTTTCACAAGTACGACTCTTACTCGTTTATCTTTTCCCGGGAATATTTCTTGTATTACACCACGAGGCCAAATATTTCTTGGACCGTCAGGGTCTGCAATTAATACAAGATCACCAACTTTTAATGATTCTTGCTCTTTTGTCCATTTCTGTCGTGGTAGCATCTCCGGCAAAACTTCTTTCACCCATCTATTCCAATACATATCTGCAAGCCTTTGTGATATTCGCCACTGTTTTCGTAGATGTAAATCTGAGTCGGTAAACATCCCCTGAACTGGTAATGAGGATGATGTTGCCAGAAGGAAATGATTTGGCGTTATAGACTCATTACTGCCTGGTTCGACTGTGACATGGGTCAATGGTCAACTATTAACCATACTCTCAACTTCTGTCATTAATGTTGCCAACGTCTCGTCGCGAGGTGAACGTTCCTTAAGAATGACTTTGAGGGTAATTTTGATACTCCGGATCAGGCGTTCCCATGCTCCTCCCCAATGAGGGCTAGCTGGTGGAATAAAAGACCAATGAATCTCATTGTTTATACCCAAAGCTAATCTTTTAAGCTTTTCGTGATCAATTTCTTCGTAAGAGCGTTTCAGTTCCATACTAGCGCCTCTCAAATTCGTTCCATTATCTGAATAAAGATGCTTCGGCCATCCTCGTCTTGCAGCCATTCGCCGCAGAGCCATTATCAATGAATCAGTTGTAAGCGAATTCACTATTTCAATGTGTACGGCGCGTACTGTTAAGCATGTAAACAGCACTCCGTATCTCTTTTCTTTGCGCCTACCTACAGTGACCTCCATAGGCCCAAACAGATCTAATCCAGTATGAGTAAATGGCCGCTGGTGATGGGCCATTCTAGCTGCAGGTAAGTCACCCATTCGGGGTACTATCGGTTGGGCCTTTCGTATTCTACAGAAGAAGCACCGCTTTTCTACATACTTCACAGTAGGTCTTATTTGCAGAAGCCAGTAACGTTGTTTTAACTCATTCACCACCATTTCTTGACTACCATGCGCTGCCCGTACATGAAAATGATGGACAATTAGTCGAGCTAAAGGGTGACGCCCATCAAGAATAATCGGTCTCTTAGTTTCCATTGGTATATCCTGAACCGCATCAATCCGTCCTCCAACTCGCAATATCTTGTGTTCATCCAAATACGGAGTTAAGGTGTGAAGTCTACTACTTCGTTCTAGAACTTTCCCAGTTTGGAATGCATCAACTTCTTCGGCAAATGATTCTCTTTGAGCTTGTCGAATTAGTAATCGTTCAGCTTGTTCCATTAAGATTGAATCATCGAGGTCAGGTAATTTCTTACATCTTTGAATAAATTTCAGTACTGTTGCTGAGGCCCCCAGTAAACGCCTCCAAGAAGAGAATCTTGATACTTCGGGAACAGGTAAGTCAGCGATATCCTCCTTAACTGCGACATTAATATGTTCTAAAATGTCTTCTCTTTTTTCAGGAATTCTCAAGTCTTCGGGCCAGAACTCTGCATTACAGTACAAGAATGCGGGACCATGCAACCAATCCGATTCAAATATCGAGCCGTCGTACTCATCTCTTGTAGCCATGTCTGCGACATTTAGTCTTGTTGGCACGTATCTCCATTCATTACAGCGGGTTAACTCATCGATTTCACCTAAGCGGTGCGCCACAAATATCTTGTAGTTTCGCGTGTTGTTACGCACCCAATGAAGCACCGTTGTTGAGTCACTCCAAAAGAATCTTCGTATAGGTTTAATTTTATGTTCACTTTCTATGGAATTTGCTAATCTAGCTGCTAAAACCGCTGATTGCAATTCTAAGCGTGGTACTGTTAGCTGCTTCACAGGAGCCACGCGGCATTTGCTAGCAATAAATGCTACATGTACTTGTTCGCATTCCTTCCATCGCCAGTATGCTACAGCACACATTGCCTTCAGTGAAGAATCACAAAATGTGTGTAATTCTAAGTCAGTATAATCTTTATTTATTGTAGCAGTTTCAGATAACTTTTTTTGTGTAGGTTCCACATATGTTTCCGATTCTGAGACTTGCTGCGCATTATCTGTATGCTCTAATAAAGCTTGATAGTGCCTTGGTATTTGCACAGTTTCGATTGTTTTTAATAAATTGATCCATTCAACCCATTTTCGATAAATGTCGTCAGGCAAAATGTCATCCCAATTAATATTGGACTGCCAAGTCTCTTGTAGCATAATTTTTCCCTTGATTGTGAAAGGCGCTAAGAAACCAAAGACATCAAAAATCGACATTATAACTCTTAACATTTGTCGTTTTTTAGGTCGTTGCTCACCGGACAGAATTTCCGGGGAAATGCGTTTCAAACTAACATCAAAACTTAAGGCATCAATTTCAGGGTTCCAAATGAGTCCTAAAGTTCGTTCACCTTCAACTGGTTGTCCGATTTTAAACTTTACAGCTGCTGATCCCAGAGCCTCATTGGGGATAGTGTTCAAAACGTTCTTGCTGTTACTTGTCCAATTAACGATTTCAAAGCCTCCCTGTTTGTGAATGTCCGTCACATCGCGCACTAATCTCACAGCTGTTTCTTCATCGGGTACGCTATCTATATAATCGTCCATATAGTGCTGTGAGCATATTGCTGCTACTGCAGATGGCTTGGTGGACTCGAATCGCTGGGCATTTTTGTTTTTAATAAACTGAGCTATAAAAGGTGAACAATTCGCTCCGAAAATAAGTGAAGTCATTACGTATGTTTCCACCAGCTGCGTATTCTCATTTCTCCACAGGAACCTTAATGCGTCTTGATCTTCGGGTCGAATTTTTACCCTGAGGAACATGTCTTTTATGTCACCCGTAATAGCTACCTTATTTTCACGAAAACGTAGCATGATCCCAAACAATGAAGCCAGTAGATCTGGGCCCTTTAATAAGAAGTCGTTCAATGATGATCCGTTAGACTTAGCTGCGGAGTCAAAAACCAAACGTAGCTTTTTTTTATTTGGATTATCAACACCGAAATGAGGTAGGTACCAGGTTTTAGGTGACACATGTGGCTCGGTTACCTTTGATGCAAAGTCATTATCCAATAAGTGCTGAATACGACCTTTATACCTACTTGCGTATTCTGGGTTAGCTTCCATTTTCTTTTCAATACCTTTCAACCGTGTAAAAGCATTAGGATAAGAGTCAGGTAACTTACGGACATCTTCTTTCCACGGTAAGCCGACGTGCCATCTTCCCTTTTCAAGGTAAGAGGTCTGCTCGAGGCATTCACGCGCGCGTACGTCGTCCACATTCGGTCGCGGAATGGCCGCTACCCCCATCGATTCGATAGTAAACGAGCGTCGAACCTCGTCATGAATGTCGTTCAGTAGACGCGCGTCCTCAGAAAGTAGTGTTACCTGTTGAGTGAGAGTATGAAGGGAGTCGCGAGAGTGTATCGGGCCGTGTATACTCCATCCTAAAACAGTACGAGTGGCACAGGGTTCGTCAACTTTCCCTACAATTATTTCTATAGGTAACAACAATTGAATATTATCCTGTACAATTAAAACCTCCGGTTTTACAATATCTGTAAGAATTTTGTCTCTAACATTACTTAGATGTACATAGTCCTTAAAATTTATCCCTGACAAGTCATGCAAAGGTAAATTTAATTCATCTATTGCACGCATAGTAATATTGTAGGAAGTTCCACCGGGGGCGGAGACATCACAGTTTATAAGGGTGGCGGTCGCGCGCAGCTCGGTGCCGGGCCACGCGCCGCGCACCGCCATGCTGCTCCGGCTGCCGCGCAAGCCGGCGCGCGCCGCCAGCGAGCTGCTGATCAATGATACTGAGGCACCATCATCTAAAAACGCACTAGCACTAATTACACCGTTAGGTCCATGAATAGTAATCGGCACCACTTTTAAAAACGCGCGCGATCTGTTACTCACATTAATATTGGTGACACTGTCCGTCTGCGTTTCCATCTCGTGCACATCACTTAACTTATTCGTTCCACTTCTGTCCAATAAATGTAGCAAGCGATGATGCGCCTGCCCGCAGCTATCGACATCACAGTTAGGAGCTGTACACGTTTCTCTGTCATGACGCGAATCTATGCACTTGAAGCAAATTCCGTAGCGCTTTACGTGCTGCCATCTGTCTTTTCTAAGAGCCCGTCTGAACCTTTTACAATCCGGTAACTTATGAACGGACTCACGACAATATTGGCACTTGCTCTCTTTAAACTCGCTTTGTATCAGCACGTGGTGTGGTCGACCATCGCTATTTCCTTTCCGTTTTACCGAGTCTTGTATATTTATAAGGTTAACATCTGACGACGATATCTTAACTGCTTCTTTGCTTAAAAATTCTGATAACATGAGAAGTTTCGATGTACTGCCATCAGCAAGGTAACTGTAGTCGACCCACTTTGATAGTTAAACGGTAGGCATTTTACTTAATATAGTAGCGGTTATTTCCGACCCGTTAAGGGTCGGATTCCCGATTTTGTCGTTTTAGACCTATTTTCGAACAAAGAATTTGTTAAGTAAATATAACTCTACAAACATATTTCTTACATGAAGTTATTCAGAAAGAACCCGTGCAGAGGCTTCAATTGATATCATATTTTATATTTACATGGATTTCCTAGAAATCGGCTCTAAATGTACCGAAAAATGAAAAAATTGCATATTTTTCGAACACGACGCAATGCATATTTTTCTTTTACGGCCATAAAATATTCATGTTAATTTAAAAGCAAGATAACTGAGTTAGTGCATCAGGGCATATTCATATTTTTCCTCATAAAGACAACGGAGAAATTTAATCCTTAATTTAAAATTACGTATATTCTCCATACAAATGGCGACACGAGTCAAAATTCTCTTTTGACTCAGATGGCGCGAGCGCCTCCTCGAGGTCGGACGCACGCCAAATTGCTCCCGTTGACAGCTCTTTTTGACATTGAAAATGACATAAAATCATATACATATACGTCAAGGGATGCCAGTACTCAAAGTGTCTTTAAATAAGTAGGGAAAATCAGAACGAAGAAATTCTTTCGAACCCCATCGTTTATTTAAGTTTCTTGTTATTTTTAAGACGGAACACAAGAAAACTATAACAACTGATTCAAAATAAAACTCAATACTACCGAACACGTATAAGTTACATTCGCAAAAACGATTAAAAATGAAAAAAGTTTACGGATACGATTTGGTGTAATGGAGTTTATTTTCTATACTCTGGAAACAAAATACGTCATTTGAAAACAATATGATGCGACGGTGACGGCTCGAAATCAAAACGATCAGGATGTCAATTTAGCTATAATAATAATAAGAAAGATAGAATATGTTTGTTATATAATTATAATAATAGGTATACTATACATATTCAAAGTGATACGAGTCTTTAATTAATGGTTGATTTGTGGAATAAAATCTGTGCTCATCGCCACACCGCGATTTCTACGGCCGTAAGATTTGATAAGAAAGTATGTACCGCATCTTCTCAGTACATTCAATATTGAAAGAAATTATTTTAGTATTTTTCATTTATTCAAATAAGTTATACTTACAGTATAACAGTAAAAACCAAATCCTCGCGAACTACAAAGTACCTACATAAACTTTAAAGCTGCGCTTTATGATGTCTGACCAGTAGCCGTATCATGGAACTGCGGATGGCACGAAACCAAAAATGAGCTGAACTGCACATAAATAAGTTCGGAAACGTAACTTATTGGTTTTTGGTTTGACACTAGAATAATTTATATATTATACTTATATTATCTTTCCAGAAATGGCACATACGCTTTACTCATACTTAAATACTGAAGGATTCGCTGAGTGGCACGACAGGACTATCAATACGGACACAAAAACCTACCTACTAGTTATTTGGCCGTGTTTTCCCTGTAAGTTGCAATACATTCCTAGTTATGTATTTGTATTTTCTATATTCTTGTTTTTATACGATTTTAATATTAGGTAGGTATGCATAAATTTATGGCCACAGCTGGATATACTCGTAATTTTTTCACTTTTGTATCGTATATCTGCTAGCATACAAGTAAATCGTCTTCTGATAGCCAAAATTGTCACTCCTCTTAGCAACCTCGTATGTCAGTATTGGTATCGTATGTTAGCCGTGTGGTGACGGCAATAAGAATACATTTGTCACCACCCCAACTCCTCCTGCGGTTGTCGTAAGAGTCGACTAAGGGATTGAAGTGTCACTGACCATTATTTGATAAAAGATTGATGATGGGCAGCAGCGTCATCATAGTGGACACATTACTGCGATTGCCAATCCGCTTGCCCAGCGTGGCGATTATGGGCATTTACCTCCTAATGCGTTTATACACATATTTAATAGGAGAGGCTTACGTCCAGCAGTGGACTATCATAGGCTGATGATGATGATGTTTTGATCATAGCACGAGCAAATACTCGTACACGTTTATGTGACGTAGGTAACTCCAAAAATGGTAAATTACAAACATTCTTGTAAATTCGACGTTCTATTGTGTATTTTATACATTGGTAAAAATAAATGTAAACAATTAGAGACTCAACTTATTGTTCATTTGAATGACAATGTCAAACTTCGTGTATAAGCTGTTTTTTTCTGGTAAGATAAGAGTGCAAAGGTGGGATCCAAATTTATTTTAATTTAGAAACTTGAAACTTTAGTATTAATAAGGTATTTTACAAGGGTACAAGAAATGTAATTTAATCATTTCTTAAAGGTTAAAAGGGGATTAGAATGTTTATAGCTATGATAATCCCTATAAAAGTATTTTATAACAAGGGGATGCAAAGCTAGAATTGGAGACCTAAAACATTGTAGGCGATTTACTAAGTAAAATACGAAAAATGCAATAATATATCAAGAGTGTAGGGACATATCATGATTGAGAGGGTTAAGTAGGGGTGTAGATTTTGTTTAAGGAGACTAAGGTAGACTATAAATTTAGTGTAAATTACTAGGGCTAGACAGATGACATTTTTACAGAAGGTTACTTATATAATCATTTGTAAACAAAATAAGAAACCATTATATAAAATTTAAACCCTAAAGTGGTTAAAAGGTAGTTGAAAGTTTGTATGGAAATAGTGTGATTTGAAAGATAGCGACTTGATACTTCGTATTCCAACTGCTGATTAAAAAATAAGACAAATCAATTTCAGATTTTTTTAAATATTTATCCCTTAACACTTTCGACGCCGGTGACAGTGTTCACCGTCATACAAGTGTACAAAAAAATGTCTTTAAACCGAAAGTTTGTCTGAAGAGTATATTTTTAAGATAAAATTAAGGGGTGCCTGTCGTGTCGCATAACGTCGATTGTCCTAAAAATTATTTGGCCGAGAATGTTTGGCATAGTGTTAAATGGCATATTACTCGTTTAGCCTACTTTATTTTGCGCAAACACATTTAAAACACCTACACCATATTTATCCTAATATTGATTACTCGAACGTCGAATGGCCGTGTCGTTTGCCGTGTGGTGACGGCAGTAAGAATACATTTGTCACCACCCCAACTCCTCCTGCGGGTGTCGGAAGAGTCGACTAAGGGATTTAATTGTCACTGACCATTCTACAAGATTGATGATGGGCAGCAGCGTCATCATGGTGGACACATTACTGCGATCGCCAATCCGCTTGCCCAGCGTGGCGATTACGGGTATTTACCTCCTAATGCGTCTATACGCAAAGTTAATTGGAGAGGCCTACGTCCAGCAGTGGACTAATATAGGCTGATGATGATGATGATGATGATGATGATGAACGTCGAATTACCTAAAGCTTAATAATCATAATGTTCATTGTAATTAATATTATTTTTCCTACTGCTCAAACTGTCAATTTTGCCTACAATTGTTATGTCCGAAATTTCATTAAAAAAGGATATTAACAATATGGTGAATGGTTTAAAATAATGTTCAAGTAATAAGCCAGGGTAAAACCGACTTGGAATGGTTAGGTTTCTAGGATAGGGCGGAGTGAAAGGCGTAGTCTATAAAATACTTAAGTAAGTTTACCCATCCTCCTTCTTGTAAACCCGAAAAAGGGGCGACGGGAGAGCGAAGCGCCCCACAAGGGGGGCTCGGGGGCGAAGCCCCCTGTATTAGAAAATAATTAATCTGTACCTCCCCTACTCCTAACCTGGATAGGTTCGTTAGGTACCTTTTATTCCTTAGATCAGGAATAGAAGTCCCGCGCAGCGGGGCTTCGTCGACCGGTTCCTAGGTCCGTACTGATGACTAAAATTCTTTGGACTACAGGGTTGGGTGGTTTAAGGGAGGGTTAAGTTTAAGGAATTTTTTTTTTAAAGGTAGTTAGTTTTAGTACATTGAGTAGTAGGATCATCACAATTATGCACAATTATTATTCGATACATACATACACATTAGACACGAAAATCATTAGGACAAACGATATTTAGGAACAACCAAGTTAGGATCAACAATTTCGGCAAAACAAAAATATACTGTGCAACAATGTTTAGGCCATTCATTTTTCGGCGTAAAGTTGACAAATTTTTCGAAATAAAAAAAATATGCCACCCGATATAGACCCAAAATTAATTCCAACCTTTTTAAGGTTCCGTGGTAAACGATGAACCCTTATAGTTTCGCCATGTCCGTCTATCCGTCTTTCCGTCTGTCTGTCCGCAGCATAGCTCATAGGCCGTTAGTAAAATAAATTTGTAATTTGGTACACGTATACCTACATAATTAGTCACACCGAAAGAGGTAGAATAAAATATATTAAAAATATTTTGCTGTAATCTTATAGTATGGTTGGTATTGTTGAATAGGTCTGTAAAAAAATTCGGGTTACAAAAGAGAGTTTTTTTTAGGGTTCCGTAGCCAAAATGGCAAAACGGAACCTTTATAGATTCGTCATGTCCGTCTGTCACAGCCGATTTACTCAGAAACTATAAATGCTACAGTAATGAAATTTGATAAGAATACTTGTTGTATTAACCGCTACAGAATTATGATACTAAATTGTAAAAAAAATAATTGGGCCAACCCCAACATGTAACTGAGGGATAGATTTTTTTTTAGATGTTAACATCACACTTTAATTTAAGCGAACCATTTTCGAGATATCAGCTCTCAAAGTCTGAAAAATGTGCCCCCCCCCTCTATTTCTTAAACTACGTGCATTAAATTCTAAAAACAAATTATGTTATGCATATTATTAATAAATTCTATCAACGATTTTTGGTTTGACTAAATTATCTCTTATAGTTTTTAAGATAGGTTGATTTAACTGTATTTTTTAACGATAAATTGATAATGATACGGAACCCTTCGTTCGCGAGTCCGACTCGCACTTTGGCGGTTTTTCTTTGTAAGTTAACGCTTTCGGAATTAACCGCTAGACAAAAAAAATGTTTTCTTGCCCCAGGGTCCGCTGGATGAGGGTGACGCAGGATCGGTCATTGTGGCAATCTTTGGGAGAGGCCTATATTCAGCAGTGGACGTCTTTCAGCTGATATGATGATGATGATGGATGATGATGATGACATTACGATACAAGCGTGAAAAAAGTAAAGGTTGGCGATAAAATAAAACACGACCGAAAGGAGTGTTTTAAATCGACACGAGATTTTAGGGTTCCGTAGTAAACTAAGAACCCTTATAGTTTCGCTACGTCCGTCTGTCTGTCCGCAGCATAACTGAGTGACCGTTAGAATTAGAAATTTGCAACTTGGTATAGTGTACATATTAATCAGGCCGATAAATTGATAGAATAATATACAAGGTGATCCTATTAACTATGCGTATTGGACATTAGGAGGTAAATGCCCATAATCGCCACGCTGGGCAAAAGGGTTGGCAATCGCAGTAATTTGTCCACTGTGACGATGCTGTGCTGCTGCTGCTCATCATCAATCTTCTATAAAGAAATAGTTATTTGTTGTACAAGGGTGCAAAGTTGTATTTTACCCGCGAGCATGAAATTGAAACACGAGCAAGCGAAAGGATTCCATAGTTGAACCACGAGCGAAGCGAGTGGTTTTAAAACAGAAACCTGAGCGTAGCAAGTGTTTTAACTTACGAGAAGTAAAATACATTTGCACTCATGTGTAACACAAAACTTTTCCCCTCACTATAGCGAGGAACAGGAGGAGGTTTCTGATTTGAATGAAAAAAATTGAGGATATATTTCATAGTAGCAGAAGTGCTGAACCATCACCAGTTTTAGACACCAAGTTAAGAGAGGGGTCAAATTCCTGCTTGTACAAAATCAGACCTTTTTTTCCATAAGAGGTAACAAAATAATTATTACTTTGTCATTATATTTTCTAAATGCAGTTAGAAATACGTGGTTAAATTTTTTTGGGTTCATTAACGGGCATGGTGTATACAGTCAATTTCAACTGTCTGGATTTAATTCAATATTTTCTCATTGAATTCATAGGCATTTAAAAGATTAAGGTCATATTTATATTTTAATCTGCATAAATATAACAAGAGAAAAAATGCACTAGGTGAGCAGTTTAAAAATCGTATTTCGGAAAATAGGTAAAATAACAATTTTTTTTTCCAAAATTAACTAAAGAAGATGTCATCTATAATTTATGATTAAAATAGAGAAAATATTTTATCTTCCACATTGATTTTTTTAGAGTCAAACATGAGCATTTTCGAACGTCTCAATTTTCACTTATATTTTTCTATTACAAGTAGTTGCTCTAACACATTTATATTTATTTTACAAGATGAACACGGCAGTACTTTATTTTTTAGAATAAAATTATATTTGTTATTCAACAGGGTTGGCTCAAAAACCAATTGAAAATATAATGACAAAGTAATAATTATTTCGTTACCTTTTCAATAAAAAAAAGTTATGTCTGTGTGTTAAAAAGTTGTGTCCATTTTTTTCATTCAAATCAGAAACCATGCAGCACACTCGATTTGTTGATTTCACCTGGAATGACCCTTTACCATTATTTCGTTAGGTCGGTTGGTCTTTCTTGAGTGAAATCTAATTTCTTATGATTTTTTTAACACTTTTTTTCCTAAGTTTTCAGCTTTGTTCAAGTGGGGAACAAAAGAAATAAACGAACACTGACGTCGTTTATACCAAGAAAGAAAATAAGGTATGCGAGTTACAACCCGCAAATGGTAGGTATATAAACCCCTAATATTTTCATTTGCAAGTATAAGTATTATTTTTTTATATATAGGTAATATATAGACAGGGTAGAAATTATTTTTGGGTTAGAGAGGGCAGCTACCAGATCCAGAGTAGCTATGCGAAAATGGTCTTAAATATGACCTTCCTCGATTTTAAATTAGTGAAAATTGGCGTTTACTGATTTTGGGAAAATCATACAGGTTGCGAGAAAATTGTCATTTTTAATAATAGTACATTGTTGTAGAGGCTGGTAAGTAAGCAATAGATGAACGAGTTTGTTTGAAGGCCGACCCTTTGGGAGGCGATAGTACGAGTTCATCTATTGCACTTTTAGCCGAGGCTAAACATTGTGCTTTTCACGACAACTGTGAGGAAATAAAACACATTTTTTATAACTATTAAAAATTAGTCACATTTGTATGTGGCTGAACGCCATAATCCTGTGCCGCAAAAATTAAAAAGCAGTCCGACAAAATTTCTCTGAAATAATTTTCAAAACGTCGTATCTACCTATGAAATCCGTGTTTAGATATGACCTTTTAGTTTACGTTCAACATTGTTGTACTGTTCGTGACGTTCACATGTAGATGTACAGCTCTACAGCTGTCACAATTTGACAGCCATACGTCGATAGGCAACTTTCCGTACTGTGTTTAGACAAACAATCACCACATTTACGAACAGTGTCGTGAAAACTTTTTTTGATGCCAATCGATCCTGTTTCTGTTCAGGATCAAAAGCTTGTTAGAGACAAAAAAAAAATTTTCGGCTCGAAAGGCCGCAAATCGAGATAATGAATGTAGCTAATGTTTCCACACAGTATTATTGTCATTTAGCATAGGAGGTATAATTGTCGTGACATATGATGTAATTAAACTTTCACTTTTTTTCCATAGTAAATGTAACTATGAAAACAGTTTTCTTGAAATTTTGGCTTTTTTATACATTGCTATAAGTTGACCCCTGAGAAACTATTGGTACTGGATACGAATGGAATCGATTAACATAAAAAAATTAAGCGTGAAAAAATATTTTTTAGTACAGATGGTGTATTTTTTGGTGTATGGTGTATTTTAGTGGGTCATTTTACGTCAGGTCCAAAACTTCGGAGGAAGACGAAACTTCGAATCTGTACTAAAAAACGTCGTAGGAGACACGTGCAAAAACGAAATTCGTAACTCGTGTCGATTTAAAGCACTCCCTATCGGTCGTGTTTTAAAACATCGCCACTCGTTTCGAATTTCATGTTTTTCGCACTTGTGTCGAAATGTACTATTTTAACATTCATACAAATTGTATGGGGATTTTAAATCTCGATTTGCGGCTTTTCTAGACGAAAACTTTTCTTTGGGTCTATACAAGCTTTTGATCCTGAACAGAAACAGGATCGATTTTTTTTTCCTAGCCTGTAGACGTGTCCCAATGCTGGGCAAATGTCTCTCCCTCAGATCTCCACAGCTCCCGGTTCGGTGCCAAGTCTGGCCAATTGTTGGCGAAGGCGTCCAGGTCGTCCTGCCATCTCCGCCTGGGCCTGCCTCGTCCCCACCTAGTTTGCGGCATTCACTTGGTGGCAATTATATCATTGTCATTGGTAATGAAGTTCGTCTATAAAAACTGTGTATATTTATATTATATTTTTTATTTTTTTATTCACAAGTACGGTTGCAACCAATTGCACTTGAAATTTATTTTTAAAATGGATCTTTTCAAATAGGAGACGCAGCATGACTTCAAAAAATTTAGAACAAATCTTAATTTGCTTTGCAGAGCTAAAAGAGCAATGAGTCCATATATGTATACTTCGAAGACAGGTAATAGAAACTTCAAAGATAGGTACTCTCTTGTCAAAATGGCAGATAATTTTGAATATAACTTAGAAATAGAAGAGGTACTATTTTTTCACAAAAGGTAAAACAATCCAATATGAATTGATCGAATTCAGGATCTGGTCCCGCTATTATTATGGTTAATGCAAAACCCTCTCGACGTTTTTATCAAAACCAGATAGATTAGATAATTATTCAATAGGGGGGCTGCATAATTAATGAACAATAGTATATTTAGTAGCAGTATTCCGCCCATGCGAAGCCGGCGTAGCTAGTTATGGAAAATTACTTTATTTCCACTACATACTGTAATATTTATAAATGTACCTTGTGTAATAATAATAACATTAATAACAATGGTACCTCGTGCGAAACTAAATGTAATTTTTGGTAACCGTAATAATGGCGGGACCAGATTCTGAATTCGATCGATTCATATTGCATTATTTAGTACTGAATTAGTACTATTTGGTACCAGTTGTAAAATAATTTGTACCTCTTCAATTTCAAAGTTATATTCAATCAGTCTGGTCCCGCCATTATAACGTTATAATCGCGGAACCAGGTCCTGAATTCTGTCGATTCATATTGCATTATTTAGTACTGAATTGGTACTATTTGGTACCTTTTGTAAAAAAAGTACCTCCTTTCAAAGTTATATTTGAAATAGTCTGGTCCCGCCATTATAACGTTATAATGGCGGAACCAAGTCCTGAATTCTGTCGATTCATATTGCATTGTTCAGTACTGAACTGGTACTATTTGGTACCTGTTGTAAAAAAATTAGTACCTCTTCCATTTCAAAAATTATATTTCGAATAATCTGGTCCCTCCATTATAACGTTATAATGGTGGAACCGGGTCCTGAATTCTGTCCATATTCTGTCGATTCATATTGCATTATTTAGTACTGAATTAGTACTATTTGGTACATCTTGTAAAAAAATTAGTACCTCTTCCATTTCAAAATTATATTTGAAAGAGTGTGGTTCCGCCAGGCCATTGAACCAGACTATTTCCCGCCATTATAACGTTATAATGTCGGGACCAGACTATTCGAAATATAATTTTGAAATGGAAGAGGTACTATTTTTTTTTTACAACAGGTACCAAATAGTACCAATTCAGTACTAAACAATGCAATATGAATCGACAGAATATGGACAGAATTCAGGACCTGGTTCCGCCATTATAACGTTATAATGGCGGGACCAGACTGATTGAATATAACTTTGAAAAGAGGTACTTTTTTTTACAAAAGGTACCAAATAGTACTAATCCAGTACTAATAAATAATGCAATATGAGTCGATCGAATTCAGGATCTGGTCCCGCCATTATAACGGTTACAATTTTTGTGGAACAACTCAAATTATTTTATAAAATATTTTTTAAGTTATTTATTTTAAGTAGGTAGACTAGGTAGTAACACTACGATGTACCTATATAAAGTTAAATATTTGATGTTATATACCACAGAAAAAATACCGAAGCTTACCAACGCCGTAGGTAGGTGGAATTTGAACCCAACGTCCTCAGCTTTCGTGGCTGATGCTTAAACCACTGGAGTGGCCGAGTGGTTTAGGCAACAGCCGCAAAACTGAGGACGACTCTCCAAATTCCACCTCTGGTGTTGGTAAACTTCGATATTGTTTATTTATTTAGTACCTATATGACATCTAATATTTAAATTAGTAAATGTAATATTTTTTTAAGATGTACTTTTTTCTTGTAATTGTAATTCTTCAATTTACAGTTGTAATTGTAATTCTTGAAATAAACTACTGATTACCATTTAAGATAATATAATAAATGCCTTAATGTTTTACCTATGTGCATTTTTATTTTTATAAAGAATGCAATTTAATTTAGTAAAATAAGCTCCCTTAAACCTGATAATTGCTGGTAAGTCACATTAATAATTATACAAATGTAATGCATAATTCCATTCATTAGGCTTTTCACGGAAACTTCTTCACCATTGCACTGAAGCGAGTTGTGGAGAAGTTAGAATCGGGTTTTTTCTTCAATATACGAAAATAAGAGATTGTGCATTACATCTATACACTTATTAATCTCATCAAACAATTGTTCAGGTATATTTAACTTCTTAATAATCTCCAAATAGAAAAAAAATAATAAATTTAGAATATTTACCTCTGTATCAAATTAGTATGGACTCGCAAATGTGCGTCGTTGGCACTGCAATCGTTGGTGGACTCTTGTGCGTTTGACGCACACAGCAGTGGGAAAGTTGAATGTCTACGAAAAGCTGGTGATAGTGAATACTTAGGGCCTATATTCAACAGTATCGTGTTCTGATCAGAAAAATATATATTTTTTTTATTATAGTGGACTAATGGATTACAACCAGTTGGTCAAACAGGCATACTATCGGAGTATCGAACCAAGCCATTTTGTTCTAACGCGGATTTTTTTTCTCTTACTATTTCCTAATCAGAATACGATGCTGTACAGTCACCATCTGATATAGCGGAGCGGCCAGGATGCTCATAAATACCAGAGCAGGCCGCTATTATCATGGCGTTCGTGTGCATGTTCAGATATTTTTGAGTGCCGTGGTCGTTCAGATAGATCTGATGATGACTGTAACAAATTGATTGATCTGTACTGAAAATCCATTTTAAGTACAGATTTTTGCCGCACTAGTGCCAGAAATGGCTCATTTCTTATCAGGTAGAAACTTCAGAGGGCCATCTGTACTGAAAAACGTTGTATGATACACGTGCGAAAAGGAAATTCCTAGCTCGTGTCGATTTAAAACATTCATTTTATCTTCTTTCTATTAAATCTGTCTTTTGCATTGCATTGAGACGACTCGAAAAGACAAGGATAGTCTTATAAAATCTATCCCTCTCTATCTTTTTACCATCTAGTACTTTGACAAGTGTAATTTTTCAAAAGAGGTAGTGATAAATTACAAACTCGGCCGCTTTCATAAAAAAAAATCACCAAGGTTCAATGACCCCGCTCGGTAAAATGAGGTAGTGTGCGTGAAGTGCGCGTGTGTGCGAAATGGGGAAATTTGACAGAATCTGTAAAATTTCCCACATCTATCCGACCCTTAAAGTAATTGTCACGGTTTAAAGATTTGATTGCGGCCACAAAATTTTGAATTTTTATAGAGAAAGTGACAATATCCTTATGGTATTCTTGAGACATAGGTTGTACTCGTTTTAAATCTAATAAAAGTTTGGCTAATATAACATCAGCATTACCATATTGTAATTCTAAAGTCGACATAATTACGTCCGGCGACGTAGCAGTAGCAAGAAGCGCCGCTACTGTCTCTTTCGCCGGTCCTTGTAAGCATTTTCTTAGGCGCCATAGGTTTTCCTCCGATGTGAAGTCGCAAAGCTGAGTCGACTGCTTATATGCCTGCTTAAATTGTAACCATTCCATAGGGTCGCCTGAATAAGTAGGTAAATCCTTGGGTGTACTTAAACGGCTTAAAAGTTTCGCATTATTAGCTGGCGCGTGTGAGGCAACAGCGAGATCTTTAATTGCATTAGCCAACAGTTGAAGCGTACCTTCGGTGCCGGCGGCAGCGGCGGCTGTCGGCGGCGCCCCTACCGCGCCCGTACTCGTACCATGGTCGTGGGCGGGCAGAGATTCCATATCGTGCTGACTACGGTCGATCCACTCCTCTACGCGGCTGTGACTACTAGCGCGACTCGACTTACATTTCATTCGTGGACTGTAATTTTCTTCTTCGAGTTCCGCTAGCTCTAAAGCTAGTTTTTGATCAATCAAATCCATTTGTAGTTTAGCTTTTGCTTCCGCTGCCTGCATCTCTATCTGCCTCCGACGTGTACGTATACTAGAGTGAGACGAAACTGACTTATATGACTGCGGGCGGCGCTCGGACCGCACGGAACCCAACGGTAGCGGTAGTTCGCTTATAGTATTCCGTGGGTCGATAGCGTAGACGTTGTATCCGCTTTTAATACGACAGTCTCGTTTAACATTAACTCACTTCGAGGTACTATATTGTCAATATTATCTTCGTTACCTTTTTGTGACGACATCTTGTGTGGCGGCGGCGTACGGTACATAGGGTATTTACTTACAACGATCCGGTTCGAAGGACCAATTTGTACACGATAGGGGTTCATTTGTAGTAAAACACCACGTAAATCACAAAACTATAATACACACAAGAACTATATTACACAACAATAATAAAACAATATAGGTAAACAGGCAAATTAAAATGCAGAAGCACAAAAACTAACTTTGTTTCACTTGACGTCTCATAGCGAACTGCCCGTCTTTTGTTTTTTCAGGCACGGCCTACTAGAATATGGCGGCCAGTGCACAGAGGTTTTATACCTTTTCTTAAGAGTAATAAAATCAGGAGGCGCCCGTTACAACAGGATTCACAAATCGACCTAGTTCCTAAGTAAGCTCAATTTTAAGGGTTGTGCTGTGGCCTGTGGGTGCTAAGCGAAAATACATAATATATAATTATGATAGATAGATAGATACTTAAATAACCAGCTATGACAAAAACAACAACAAATATTTTGTGACAACACAAAAGTAAATGTCCTTAATTTGTATTTTAACTAGCAACTCGTTTATTGATATGAGCCATTAAAACTACTGCGCGAATACTGTGATAAATATCATAATTATATAATTATATCCAAACGCATTAGAATTATTATGTTTTCAATAGCACCTATAATAAACGGGTGATGTAGTAAAAGTATCCTTCATAAAGAAAACTTTTATCATCCCCGGCCACGTAGGAGGTCTTCATGAAAAATAAATAATATACTTGGCCCAACTGTCTACCATTGACAAAAACTAATTTGATAAAATGAAATACCTACATCAGTAGGTAATAGAACATTTCCTAACTTTTGCACGTGTAAGGGACGATTTTTTTCATAACAAGTGCGTCAAAAAGAGAAATTACCGCGCGCGATGCGTGCACAAAGTTCATTTTTGTGCACTAGTTAGGAAAAATAAATTGCTTTTAGTGTGCGGTGGTCCAATAGTTATGATATGTGTTTTGTTCTGCTTCTGGAAATTATGAGACAAGACTTCAAACTCTTCTTGGGAGAATCAGTTTTTTGTGAAACAAATCATATTAATTTATGTGTAGTAGGTAGGGTAAGTTCTCCAGTGAATGAACAAATCCAGTGAACGAACAAAATACAAGTTTTTTTCGTAAAATAAGTTTTCTGTACATTTCTACTACGCGTTATATTTTTTTTTCGGGTAGGAATATTAATTGACAAGTTCTGGTAGCACTCACATCAACTCATGCATCAGTGTCCAAATGGCGATGATCTAAAGTGGGCACGTTGCGCCAGTTCGTTTTTTATATGGAGGTGTTATAAGGATTGAGGTAAGCTTACGTTGTGTTTAATGTGTTATTGTGTGCGTTTCGTGCATCTCCCAGGTACAGTGCGTGTTTTTTTGAATCCGGAAGGTTATGATCATGCTATTAAAATATAGTTTAATGTGATTTCATTTCAAATAGTGGTTTTAAATCCAGTGTTCTATAACTAGAACTCAAAATGGCTTAAAACCTAGTGACCGAACGGGGGAGTTCATTCACTGGAATTGCGTGATTTATTGTTTGTTCCACATCTGACGTTTTAGTAGTTGTAATAAGATTTGGTTTTCTGTGAATTGAATAGAAATGTGCTGTCTAGCAAAGGGCCAGTGTTCGAACAATACTTGATATATTACAATTTTAATGAACTACCGCAAACACAGTTAGTTCATTCATTGGATTGAGAAAACCAGTGAATGAACGAAATCATTTATTTTGTATTTTGTCTGGTTTTAAGACATGGAAAGGTAAAAACAAACATATAAAGGATTCCAATATGACCAAGAACCTCGCGACAAAACTCTAAAAGCTGTTGCAACTAGTGAACTATCAAGTGTCAGTTTTAATATCTCAAAATCAACGCTATTTAAATCACCGAAATTGTCCAAATTCCTGCCTTTGAAGAAACAAACATAAACGGATCTTTGGTTAATCAAAAGTATTTAAGTGCTATAATTGATATGCAGAATGAGCTCAGTTTACTTTTTAACGAAAGCGACATATAAGGTCACTCTTCAATGGTAACGGAAGAGTTAATTGAACCTTCCCAGAATACGCAGAAATGTGAAACTGTAATTGATGTCGTTTAATTATGTTTATAGTGATTATGTCTCATTAAAGTTAAAATTCAATTATCGAATATTATTAGCACTACCAATTAAAAATAGAGTACTTTTTGCATTTTAATACATTATTTTTAAGGTAGTTCATTCATTTTTTTCATTTGTTCATTGACTAGAATTTTGTGTTCATTCACTGGTGATTTTCCATTTTATCCCCTATAGTCAGCTATAATTTAAAACTGTGCAGCACTAATGCAAAATAAAATTGATTTTAGAAAACTACAATAGTGGTTTACTCTGTAAGAACATTCATATTTAAACTTCATTATTGCTCCCAGCCACAAAAAAAAAATAAGTTGAAAATTTCCTTAAGTGTTCATTCACTGGAGCACTTACCCTAGGTAATATGATATTTATACGATTCTTAATTCGACATCGAATTAATTCGATTTCTACTTTTGAAGTGCATTGTACCTTCCTATTCTTATTTATTGATAGCGTTCAAGGCGAAGACAAATCAGCAAACTTAGCACTAACAGACTTTATAAATATATTCTGTGACAAAGGTCTGCAACTTGTACACGTATAACTGGATGTCATTTATATTTATTTTTGAAATTATTTTTCGTGCATCTGTCGACAGTGTTTTTTTCAACAATGACTCGCCACAATTTGCTTACAATTCATTTCTACCGTCGCCGATAGCCCACGGCGGCGTTACCACTCACCGCCGACGCCGTTCCACGCCGGTAGCACGCGCTCTTGACAGCACTACAACGAGTAAATTTTGTGTAGTTAAGGTAAAATGTATGGATGCACGTAAAGAGCAAAACCCATTATTATCTAAGTACAGTTGCCGCAATGGTATCTTGCGCTAAAAAGGCCGCAAAAACATCCGACACAATCCAGTGACGAATTAACCTAACAGCAGAAGTAGCATATGCTACGGGCCTCGCGCACAGAGGGGCACTATGCAATCCTAAAAATTAGAGTAGGTGCCTTAGCACTGGCAGTAAATAAAAACCGGCAAAGAGCATGTCGGGCCGTGCTCAGTGTAGGGCTCCGTAGTTATTCAAAAACTTATTATGATCGAAATTCTTATTATGATTATGTTCGAAATAGTTTTCATTTAAAGTATTCTATAAGTACCTACACCATTCATATTCATGTTTTTTTTGGACCTACGGATCAACAGCTAGAGGGGTGACACAATTTTTTTTTTTTTCACAATTATCTCCGAAAATATATACACAAGAGAAAAAAGTTTTTTCAAGCCCTTATTCTTTTTAAGAGACCTATTCAATGATACCCTCCTCTATAGTATTACAGCAAATAAAAAAAAATCATCCCCACTTCACCAATTGGGGAGGTGCCCGACAATTTTTCTAATTTTTATAGTACCACTTTGTTGGCATGATTAATGTAATACCTGTATCAAATTGCAGATTTCTAGTATTAACGGCCACTGAGCTATGCTGTGGACAGACGGGCATGGCGAAACTATAAGGGTTCCGTTCTACGGAACCCTAAAATTGGTCCAATATCTGTCAAAAAAATGGACGAATAATTTGCAAAGAAAGTTAAATATTCTAGCAAAACAGACCAGGGGGGTTACCATGACGTACTAATGCGATTCAGGGAAAGGGAAAGAGATATACGACTCGTATAGCCTTGTCCCATTCTCTTGACCTAAACTGAATCGCATGGTAATCCCCCAGAACTAAATTCAACGTCTTCTAAACTTGCCACTAGAAAAGGGCTATTTTCTTTTTATTTTATTAATTCGACGAGTAATGTACGTTTTTTAACTAAATGCTGCTGCTGACAATACAGCTTGTATATTTCATACTGAAATTACAAAAAATGGGTCACGGGCGTGCAGGTGAATTTCATAAATGGGTTACCGATTCCCTCCAGGTATTGTGACAATGGCCGAAAGTACTACCAACGCTTAAGATCACGCAACGCACCGATTACTCCATACAGGCCATACAAAACCATACAAAGGCGAAAGGCTAAGGCTGCAGCAATTACATAAATGAAGGCACCAATAATCAATGATATAATAAGTAAAGATATGTTACACCGGCTCTAAAATTGAAGCGCGCAGATTGTGATAATTCTAACAATCGCTCTTAGTTCTACCCAGACCACCGAGAGGTGTGTACCACTGCCGAGTTCTCGGAAATCACATGAACTGCGCCCTAAAATGTCATTTTATGTTATACAACAGTGAAAACTACGAAATAAAATGCAAAAATGCCCTTAACATCACACATCATGCGCAATTAAACTGAATTATATATTTTTTTCAATTTTACTATTTATTGTAAATAAATAGGACGCCATTTTGACGTTTTCGACTGACTTCGAGAAAAAGACCAGCTTATGCTGTTTAAGATCAAGAGTAACAAAGATAAAACAATGTTTATCAATAACAACCTTAAGAATGCACGCGCAATTGTCAAATGCTAGTTGTCTCTTTGGGCTTGTCCATTAATCACGTCATACTGTATAGGGGGAGGGGGGGGTCAAGAAAAAATCACTAATTATCACCATAGGGGAGGGGGGATCATCGGACAAATCACGTGTAATTTTTTGTCACTCTGCTTAACAGCATACTTTTTCAAAAACATAACCAAATTTCAAATCCTGAACTGAGTTTTAAAACAATGCAGATATTTACCTCCTAGTTGGCAAAGAAGCTTTTCCCATCATGTGTACTAAATAAAATACGTAATTGAAGTGTTATTAAAAGGACTACTTAGGTTGCAAAAAATTACACGTCATATTGGCTAGGGGGTGGGGGGGTCCTGAAAATATCACCAAGTATCACCATGGGGGATGGGGGGGTCTAAAATAGGCCAAAATCGTATGACGTGATTAATGGACAAGCCCTTTTTTATTTATTAAATACGAGTATATGTATTTTGCCATCTCTTTTACGCATTTTGAAGTATGAAGATAGGTGTATGTCAACTGTCAATAAATCGTAGGTGTATGATGTGAAGTATTTATTTCGCTCATTTTGTTAGAGTATAACGTATCTTTACTTATACTCGTATATCATTGCCAATAATGCTTTATTTTACGCGTTAGTACCAACAAAGATAAGTTTTACAGCTGCTAAAATAAGATACATGCGAATTTCTGCTTACTTGCTACGCTTTAAGATTGAATAGTAGTTTCGTAAAAACGAATAATCAAATTGTCAAAGTGTGAGAGTGCAAAGTAAATAATGCTGTCTGTAAAACCAAATTTAGGCCTTAACGTGTTAAGATTAAAGCATCCGTTAAGCGAAGTTTTGTGGTGGTTGGGTAGTCGTGAGTTCAAAAGCCTAAATCTGAAGGAAAATTTTCTTCTGCTTTTACCGACGGACACGAATAAGGAACTTCGACTGGGCATCGCTGGAAAATTAATGAAAAATTAATATAATTTAACTAGAAATAGTGTCGCCCCCTCTTCAATACATTACATTCAATATATTAAAAACCTATATAAACTTGAATCTCACAAAATTGTTTTTGGGGGCATTTTTGAGCTTGCGTTAGGTGCAAGTTAATGTCCATGTTTATTATACGATCGCATCGTAACTGAAGTATGGGGTTGTTTTATTCATAATTTCTTATAAATGTATGCCTAGTTAAATGATTTCGCCATTAACTAGCAAGCAGGAAAAGTTCATATTCGATGTTTAACAGGTTTTTTCGGTTATGTTTAAATATAAACCACTTCTTAAAATCTCATCTTTTTGTGGTTATTAAATAACAACGATTAAGCAATTTAATCGAAAGTCTAAACAAAGGGTTTGTTTGATCGATTATTATAATAACATTAAACTACTGGATTGTAAACAATCATGGAATCGAAGTGTTGATTTTGCCCCGTGGGCCTAATTCACACCTCGCCGGACAAAACCAGAAAAAATACGTTACGTTTTAGTTTACATTTCCAGCCTTTCTGTGCGGAAATTTAGTGAAAACGTAAACTGTATGTAAAGTTAGTATAATGTCTATAATTTGTAGACAGTTGCTGAAATTTTAGACGTGTTAAATGTATGGTTGTTTTATTAGTTTTATATTTGATTTAGGTAGAATTAAATTGATAATGTTTTGAGACACGAAAGCTACCTGGAAAATGAATGGTTTTGAATTTGCGATCGGTAGGTACGTATAGGTAAATACTATATTTATGGCATATTTAAGGCGTCATAAATGTGAAAGAGACAAATCCTCGAAATTTGCGAATTGAGAAGTACGCGGTAGGGCCGCAGTACCTAGGTAAGTGACTAACGTGACATTGGAGGCCTCGGCTTTCATTGCGCGCTTAGCAACTTTACATTTTAATTGTGTATATAGTTTTCGAATATGTCAGTAGTATTCTACAGCTATACCGATTAGAGTCTGTTCAGAAAGGAAAAGCAAGTGAGATTTAAGGCCGTGTCTTGCTGCTGACGAACTATTTGATATTCATAATATGCATACCTAACAACAAAATTAAACAAAGCATCACCTACTTCTAGATCTTTCTTCTATATCTTCTAGATTCTCCTACTAGATCGTCTTTAAAATTTACAAAAGTATGGTTGTAATAACATTACAAACTCAATGTGAAGAAGTCAACCTCTCCCAACCTTGAAACATTTTTTCTTTCGATCCCAAGACTCATTTTTTATCCCGTTTCCGTATATTAAAAAAACTCTGACCTCCAAACGAATTCTTTTGCGGCAAACGGTACGAGTGCCCTTGTAATGATAAATATTATAAGTATTAATGAAAAGAACTCCCTTATTGCTCCCAAGTCACGCGATCGGATGAAAGGGGCTTTTGAAAAAGCCATTTTTTTAAACAATTGTACCTACAAAAACTCATGTATTTTTAACCAAGGACAAGCCCTTTCTGTATGTTTTAATGTAGTTATATTTTATAAGTTTCAGTTCAAGGTTCTTAAGAAATAAACTTTAAGAAAGTAGTATAATTATTATAATGAAAAAAAAAGAAGTTCGTTCGTTCTCACAAAAGTAATACGTTTATTGATATTTCTACATGAAATTTACTCGCTCTGCAGTTTCTATCGCATTTATAACGAGGAGTGCTCCGGGGAATTGTTAGGATTAATCCCTGCTGCCTCTTTCCGCCATCGTCCTACGCGACAGCATTTCCATTCTCACCATTTAGATATTCGGCAGTCCTCAGCTGTGCAAATTTCTAGGAATTTCCTGTCTCGCACGACTACTCTGGAATGATTTGTCGCCTGCGCCTATGGCATTTCCGGACCGTTACGATCTTCAAACCTTCAAGAAAAGAGCGTATTCCCATCTTCAAGGTCGGCAACGCACTTGTAATACCACTGGTGTTGCGGGTGTCCACGGTCCACGGTGATCGCTTACCATCAGGCAATACGTCTGCTCACTTGCCATAAAAAAAATCATTGGTAAAATTACAATTTTAAAGTAAATAGATAAACAGAAAAAAAGACAAAAGGTACCGCATCGAATTATGACAAATAGATGGTCACGCAAATATGATTTGCAAGTCAGCGAGTAGGCGCCGACCACCGCAATAGCCTATAAAAAAAGAAAAAAAATGTCTTTGTCGCAAACCGCAAAATGAACCAATGCAAATAAACACGCTTGCTTACAGAAAAGCAAGCATCACGCAAAACTCAACTTTATCTGCATTCAAATAAGGACACGCTATAATCGAACGACAGGTATAATAAATTTTGTATTTGCATGTCTCTGTCACATCGTTCAATGCTGTGAATTTGCAAGATTTTAAGTTCTATTGTACAAATCAAAAGGTTCAAAAGAATAAAATTGAAAGCAAAGATAATTTTGTAATAGCGGATAATTATCGCACACTTCATTAAACAAATACTGTTTTGTCACGAGACAAAAACTAATAATTAGGCTCTTTATATTGCCGCTGTTATTATAACAAATATTAGTTATCCATATTGAAATTGGTCGGTGACAGTTTTGAGTTTTCGGCAGTTTCTTGTTTTTCTACGAGTTAGCAATTTTTGCTTGTGTCTGTAGGTATGTTCGTGTTAGGATAGAATCATAGGTTTTTGTGTATTAAATAATTATATCACTTAGGCAAAGTCAGCAAAGTATCATAGAGGAGATTCCAAAACTACTACTGTGGTCATGGAACATTTTTATGGCCATACAACCTTGGCGTTAAATGTGCAAAGAAAAATATTGCTTGGCAATTGTCCTTTTGGCTATGTCATGATATACCTACTCGTAAACCTATTTTACGATTATAGTACCGAGGTACCTATATCGTGACATGCGCCTAACTATGTAAAACGTAACAGTCATCTTATCCGAGATATAATGCGTCCCAGTCAGAGGACTGTGGTAACAGAGCGGGGTTTTCTGTGGTCCCTGTTTGAAAGTAGCGCCTTATCTCGTAAGGCTAGAAAAAACAGTTGTGACAGAGGTACTTTTCTTATACTTATAAAGGATGTTTCACCACACACTAGAAACTAGAAACCTCAGACACTCCATATATGTGTAAACTTACACTTATAACTTGTCATACTGAACAACGTCTACTTTGGGACTAACCCCGTAAATGAAAGGAAGAAAGAATAAAAGAAAAAAACATTTATTTGGGACGCAACATATACGCAACATATACACATTAAATACAAAAAGAACACGTGTTAAAATGGTGTAAAAATATTCCCACAAAATGGTCTCCAATTCAGCATATTGTTGAAAAAAAATCGCGAAATATTTGCCTGTTTCATACATGTTCATGGTGGATTGCAATTTTGTACGAGAGAATTATTATACCTACCTACAGAGCGACTTAGGTTTTCAGCGGCTAGTGTAACACTGTATTTTTCATATTTTTTGCAATCTGACCAAAAAGTAAAGAAGTAATTTCCATTTTTTTTCTAACACCCTGCGATTTGGGCAAACAAGGTGATTAAACCTGATTACCGGGTGCGGGCTTTGGGTTCGATTCCCGATTATAGACATTTATGGCTGTTGCCCGTCTCTCGTGTAATAATGAATTATGCTCTTGTTTGTTTTGCTTTTTTGGAAGCTATTTTCTTTGTTTTTAAATGGCAGAGAACTAGTAATTGGGATGAAATGTTATTTTTGTCAGCTTTTTCTGTAGGCACATGTGCAAATAATCGTTAGGACTTTTTTTTTTAAAACATTGTTAAAAATCGTAGTTTGTGCTTTTTTACTACTCTTATTCTAAATTGTTCTTAATGACAATGGTTTATAAACCACTTTGTTCGTCGCGCTTATAGGTACAATGTATAAGCGCGACGAAATATACATAAATAAAGACGATGTTGTTGACGATGATACTTACCAAATTACCAACGGATCAATCGAATAGAAGTGATTACAATAATGAATAACAACTTCGGAAATAATTAACCTTACAAAAAAACCTAAGCGAAGTAAATAAAAAAGTAACTTACTACACTTCCAAAAAAACGAAAAATCATTAAAGGATTTTTTGAATGTGAAATGGGATTCTGATTCGCAAGAAAGACGAAAATCACATCAAGAATTGAATCTCTCAATTCCAATTATATAATTAATCATGTCTAAAAAATTAGACAGTAAACGTTAAAAAGTTTGTGTTACTAGTTGCTACCAATTTTCGGCGGTTTCTACGAAAACCTAAGATTACGAACCATACTTGCCTTCCGACTAGTAGCAATAAAATCAGCAATAAAACAATAAAAAATCATGACCATCTTGAAAAACGAATATTTTGGCGCCATTTTTACTTTTTTGTTGACTAGAGAAGATTAAGTAATAACGTAAAACCAACAGTGGGCGTTAAGAAATTTAGTTTTTTGATAATAAAAACTCTTTGGCGCCCACTAAATGTTTGGCGTTAGCTTTGTAGATTGTGTAAAATATGGAGAAGTTATTGATCTTATTTTTTGTGCAGTTTTCCATAAAATACTTATAGATATTAGATAATTATGACTAAGTTCCTATAGTCATATGATTTTGATTAGGTATTCTAATATCGTCAATGAAGACTAAATAAAATCCTTTTGTCTAGTCTGTCCTATTATTTGTCCACTGGGCAATATCACTTTATTGCCTTGACACGATCATTTTTACAATACACTAACCATGCTCCTACTTTTCAGGCGCTGACTGCGACCGTAATATGGACGTCTAACGCCAGTTAAAAAATGCTCCCAAAATCAATTGTTCAATTGTGCCAAGATGGGCAGGACATAGCGCTATTCTTAACACCGCGCATATTTCGGCGCAACATCTTTGACAAATGTTTATAGAATATAGCCAATCAAACTTTGATGGACCAAACACAACTACCTATTCTTAAATGGCGGTTTTAGTTTTTATAGGTTGATATTGAAATTCATTACCGTGATGCATTGAAGAGGGGTAACACTTGTCAATTGTCAACTAAAATTCGGGATCGTTTTTGAAAGGCAATTTAGTATGGCGTGCGGCTTCCGTGTTTTATTTGTTCGTAGGGCACTGATCACATTAAAGCCCGAGTCAGAGGCACGGACATGTCAGATTAGGTATTTTTGAAATAAACTAATACGTAAATACGTATAGACAAAAAAAAAAGTAACGAATCGTTTTAATATCATATTTTGATGAGAATATAGTAGGAGTAGAACTACACCATGTTTTGATGAAAAAATGTGTTTTGTATGGGGTCATGCAAATTGGTTACTATAAAGATTGATTTTGGAACCGTAAATTAATCCAAGGAAGATAATAATTATAATAAAATGGCTCTTGAAGGTGTAGAATTGTATTTAAATTTAAAACACAGAATAATTTTACCTCACCTGTCTAAAATTTTGTAGATCTTCAATAAGGTCAGTTTCGGCTGCGCCTGATCTGATCACAGGGTCGAAAGGTTTCGGACGATATTGTTTTAACAACTCTGGGATATTGTTGGGCCGGCGCGAAGCAATCTTATTGGCGGATTAATTTGGTGTAAATTGAACTGAAAAACTTGAGTTGGTTGTCTAAAATATTATGAATACCTACTACCTATTTGGAATTAATGTTTAAGTTGAATTCAGCTTACAAAGCTCAATACCTGAAGGCTGAGAATAGATCTAATCTAAGATAGATATACATAGGTAGATTAGTTTATTCCTCTCGGGAATTCAGAATTACATTTATCATAATAATATTTTTAAAAAATCAGAAAAAAATCGTTAAATGAATACTAAAATAACTTCAAATCCATAAAAGCAAGGTATATTGCGTATACCTACAAAATAATATACAAGAAGAATAACAGTAGAATACAATAGAACAAAAATGGAATAATGTTCCTATATTATATAAACTACTCTACACTTCTACAGTCACAGGCATCCATATTACTACGTGTACGTAGTGCTTACTATCAGATCAGGCTTTCTTCTTTAACCACCTACTTAATACCCAAAAATAGAAAACGGCGCTTCGCACACTCAATTACAATAAGAATAGGTAAGTACCTACGTCGAAAAGAAAAGACGAATGATAGGGAAATACTTCGAAAAGATTATGTATAAATTGAGAAAGTAATAAACATAAGCCTTTTTGGAATAATCACAGAATATAGCACCTGATTGGCGGATTTGATCAGGATGCGCAAGAGTGGCGCGTCTCCGCTCCGCAAAGAATAATGGCGCAGATGGGACGGTTCAGCCTTACACCTACAGATTCGTACCATAAGGAAACTGCAGCACAAATTGATCTAGTCCCAAGGTAGTTGCAATTAAAACTCGTGGGTAATAAGCAAGCAATAGGCAAATAATAGGGTGTGGGTAATATATCCAATAGTTAGATATACACTCATCGTCAAATAATATGGGTCTCTTGAACTCTAGAACCATATAAAAATTACAAAAAGCACGTACCTAACTCGAGACCAAAGAAATGACGACTGAGTTTAACTTTCACGATTATCAGTTATCACTCATATTTTAGCGACAAACGGGTCTTAAGTCTTAATCGCGTAGGTACTTACGTTGAATATTATCATGACGTTTCGGGCATCAGGATGTCATTAGATGACGACTTCCTGGCCTAATTAAATATATTGTCTTATACATTGCATTTATTTGTAAATACATTGTATTTATTTACGAATACAATTACTTATAATTAAAGTAAAGTAGTGAGACTTCTACAAAATGATATCAACATCACTTTGACAGTTCCAAATCGGCCAAAGGTCTCAATTATTTGTACACCTAACCCATTGGTACCCTAGGCTACACTATAACCTTGTCATAACGACAAGTAGTAGGAGATTTCTTACAATTTCATTTATAACGTCACTTTGACATGGTTCCGGTGGACTCCGGTGGCAAAGGGGTCCAATTAGTTGAGCGTACCTGGGATCGGATACCAATTCTTTTCAACATACAAAAGAACTGTTTTAATTTTGTTTTTCGGTACATAATAGTACATTGTGCATCAAGGGAGGTAAGTACGGAATTACTAACGAGAGTGTTAGAAGCCCGACGCCGTAGACGGAGCGCTTTTGTGACTCGAGTTATATAGTATTCCGTTTACCGACCGTGATGCATATGTACAATGTTTTTCATCACACTTGCTGACGAAAAAAAGTTTTAAGACATCATACTATTAAATGACGTACTGATATTTCTATTACTCGCTAGGGAAATTCACTTTTCTATTACTCCCGCTATGCACGCAAGCAATGGCGCGCTTAGACAGCAAGTGTGAAGTATTTATTAATGGAGTGTTAAGAAATACGATGTTATTAATTACATCAAATATTGAATACTACATAAAGAGTGTAAGACATTTTAAAATATTGAGATATTTCTAGGTAAAATATAGAGATTTTCAAAAAAATCGGTTCCTATCCCTGGTACCTACAGCCCGACAGGAAAGCAGAGTTTAAGTTTGTCATGGCGCCTCTGCGCAAATGATCTCTGCCGCATCCAATCAGGTTTGATTTATGGCGGTCCGGATGTTTGTTTAATCGATTACTTGTCGGTAGCGACGCCTTAAACCTCGCTTTAGCTGCGAGAGCCGCGCCTTAAGTGTTTCGGAGGAAATTGAGCCGTGGCTTTAATGGCATTATTACCTGTAGCGGCTGTAGCTTATTGGTTTGGGCCAAACAATTGGGAATTAGGTATTGAAAATATTTTCATACATATCCGTGGCTGTGTGGCGACGGCAGTAAGAATTCATTTGTCACCACTCCAACTCGTCCCGCGGGTTTCGTAACAGTCGACTAAGGGATTGAAGTGTCACTGTCCATTCTTTGATAGAAGATTGATGATGGGCAGCAGCGTCATCATAGTCACACATTACCTAATGTATATTTTGTGTGACATGTTTGTTTTTATCATGTCATGTGTTTTATTCTTTGACATGTCTAGATTAAGATTGTTATTATGATTTGTTTCCCTTTTTACTAATTTTATGAAAATGTATTTGCTATGTCTTGTTTATAATGTGTAATTTTCTTTTGACTTGTGTTGTTTTTGAACATTAAAGAATTTGAATCTTGAATCATTACTGCGATCGCCAATCCGCTTGCCCAGCATGGCCATTATGGGCCTCCTCCTAAATTACATACGCATAGGTAATACGAGAAGCCTACGTCAAACAGTGGACTGAAAAAGACGGATGATGAGGATGATGACTGAAAACATACCACAATACAATACAATATATCATCAGCCTATATTAGCCCACTACTGGACAACGGCCTCTCCATAGACTATGCGCATGAACGCATTAGAAGGTGAATGCCCATAATCGCCACGCGAGGCAAGCGGTTTGGCGATTGCAATAGTGTGTCCGCTATAATGACGCTGCTACCCATCATCGGTAAGTAAATGTGACACAGTGACACTTCAATCCCTTAACCGACTCTTACGACACCCACAGAAAGAATAAGAATAAGAAGAAAAAGAATGGTTTATTTGGTGGCATACAATACAGAACAATAAATACAAGTATCAAACAGTAAGGAATTGAACACCAAAAAGGATGCCACTCAGCATGTGTCGTGTCAGTTGACACGACGCTGGTTTTCAGGGCAACCGAGCTAAAAAGTGAAAAATAAAAATAACTAGAAAAATAGGTAAAACAGTAACAAGAGTCGGTAAATGTGTACAATGTAGAAGATAAACATAATGTAGGACTTAACATAATTATCTTAAAAACATAGTGGCAAAGTGTACAATTTTGGCGAACACAACTTTGAAATCTAATTTTACTAACAAATCTAACAATATAAAACTATTTGAAAGAGTTGGGCTGTGAGAAATGTATTCTTACTACCGTCACCACCCGGATGAAAGCATGTCAGTGGCTAAGGAAGACACACTTATCTGTATGCGTACGCATTTTGTCTAATAAAATTGGCTGTTTAGTATGAATTGTGTAAGCATGCGTACGCGTGCGGAAAGCCGGACGGATACTAAACTATCATTTTCTATAGACAAAATGCGTACGCATGCTGATAAATGTGTCTTCACCCTTAATATTAGGCCCTCTGAGCGAGAGGTGACCCTGAAGTAATGACATCTGTTCAAGTCACCATTCCATACAGCAGGGTCAAGACCACAGGGCATGACGGTGGCTTATGGGAAGACGGGCAGGTGGTCCGGTTCCCACGATACGGCCAATTACGCGCCTTCGCGTACTTGCGCCCGCGCAAATGCGCAGACGGCCTATCGCAGAAAACGATCGACGTATCGCCTCTCTGTTGCACTTCCAAATGAGTCTTCATCATCATAGCATAAACGTCCACTGTAATACTGTAAATAGTAATAAAATCGTTTGTATATCAAGGGGCGATTTCACTTCATTTTTTATTTCTCCTGATTCCTATAAGACAGGTTTACCTAGTTTAGGGCTCAGGACACTAATCCTTGGCTTATCAGATATCCCCTGTATCGGTAAAATGTTTATGTATGTAACAAGCTGTAGAGCTGAGTAGAGTTCGTAGGATATTTTCTTCTAGCAAACTATCCCACTGCTGTCCCTAGGTGATGCGACAGAATAACAACAAAAAACTACTACGTACCTAGGCTTAGCAGGCCCTACAGGTCGGAGGTGAAAAGAAAAAGATAAGTTAAAAATCTATCAGAATGACAGATTCGTACGAAAAGTCGTGATCATTTCCATACATAACTAATGGTCACGTGACTTATCGCTTATCGTATACGATTGCAGAATGCTACGAACAAATAAAACATGGAAGCCGATACTAATATAAATTGCTTTTCAAAAACGGTCCCGAATTTTAGTTGACCAGTGTCACTCCCTCTTCAATTCATCACGGTATCGGTAATGAATTTCAATAGTTTATGAATTTCAGTAGTAATTGGTCTATCAAAGTTTTGATTGGTTATATTCTTTCTATAAACATTAAAATTTGTCAAAGATGTTTCGCCGAAATATGCACGGTGTTAATAAAGGGGCTATGTCCTGCCCATCTTGGCACAATCGAACAATTGCTTTTGGGGGCATTTTTGAGCAGGTGTTAGACGTCCATGTTATATATGGTCGCAGGCAGAATGGCATTTTGACTAGGCCTGTAAAGCTATCTTTTAATACATTCTCATAGCGACAGTGTGCTATACCGTTTATATGCTAATACGCGTCACGCTGTATGAGCAATTTGGGGGTTAGGTTCATTACATGTTCTTCAATTATAAAACGATATGATCTTCTTTATATCGTAATTTTAAAACGTTACTTCCCCCAGACTTAGTATTCCCAATTGCCCGAATGTGTTTTCCTCATTTGTAGCGATGGTATCTATTTCACAATAAACTATTATTTAAGATGTGTGAAATATGATGTAAAACTTGTAGGTATAAACTTTTCCTAGAACAATAATCTTCTTAGCAACGTGTAGAATATTTTCAAAAGCAATTTTCAAAATAACAAATCATTCATATCAATCATCGTAGTTATTCGAAAACGGCTGGGCCGATTACGTTCGAAATATTTTTATTTTAAAGTATTCTATAAGCCCACTGCCCACCAAAGTTTTTATTCTACCACTTTATTGGCATAATTATTAATATGTATGTATACCTGTTAGTACCAAATTGCGTATTTCTAGTACTAACGGCCATTGAGCTATGCTGCGGACAGATAGGCGGACAGACGGACATGGCGAAACTATAAGGGTTCCGTTTTTGCCATTTTGGCTACGGAACCCTAAAAACAGAGGATAGAATGAGTATTACTTACTCATTATTAAAGATCAAAGTGAAAAAACACAACCTTAGTTGATCCTTTTACAATAGTTTACAGAATCGAATAAACCGATACACCCCAGTCGGTCACGAGCCGGGACTCGAACCCGTGGCATATGGCCCGGCCGTTTGTCGCACCTGAGGGAACACGTGCGGTGTTTTTGTCTGTCTGTCACACACTAATGATAGGTGAAGATTGGGTGGGTTTCGGGTCAGTTTTGTTTTAGTATGTCGGCTTTGGTTTGATAAAAGTCTCTATGCTGTAGCCGTATCTTGAACTGGAAAGTAGATACGTTAGGTTTTACTCGATACGTAATGCATTCTATTGCGCTCCCACTGACATCACGATCACTGTGGTAGAGGGTTTTTCGACCCCTTACAAAGTATGGTTAATTACGAGTTAAGCTGATTGCCGCAGCGAAGGTGATATAGGTATTAGAGCGAGCGTAATGGCCTGCTTTACGTACCTATCGAGTAAAACCTAAAAGCCCGGCCACGACATTGGTCTAAGGCGACCAGCGGCGTGCGAATCCATGAGTTGGAGCGGGATACCAATGTGGGTACGAGAGGGAGCACCATACGTTTTCCGCTAAGCCTGTCGCCTTAGTTAGACCGATGTCGTGGCCGCGGCGTTAGACCAATGTCGTGGCCGCGGCATAAGGCGACCGAGCAAGCGGAAAACCATACGTGCGCGAGGGAGTACCCATTTCGGCATCCCGCTTTAACTCATGGATTCGCTCGTCGCTGGTCGCCTTAGACCAATGTCGTGGCCGGGCCGTAACGTTACCGATACGTGCTAAGTCATGGTATGGGTATAGATTTTAGACAGACAAGAAGTTACCTACAAATTGTTTTGGTCAATTGTGCATATTAGCTCTGGTGCAAAGGTGCCACTTTTTACCACAGCTATGCTATGTGGTTGCATTTGGCATCCACCAATCACATTTTCCAAGCGTAGCACATCTTTAACATTAATCTAAGATGCTCTGGGTGAAAGGCGTTCTTAGACTGGGAAAGAGTTACTAATAAAGTAATTCATCTTTTCCCCTCATTAGCTCGTAAAGGGCTCTTTTATCCTTTAATACGAGTGTGTAAAAAACGCATCTTATTCACATGTGTGGCAAAGTAATTTGACCTTGCTCTAATTCCTATGGCCCACTACTGCCTAGTACCTATAAGTGAATCTGTATGACCGTAGTAATCATGCACAATCGGAGCTCACATGTTAAACTCGCTACGCTCGTGGCTCAATTTTGGAATCTTTCGCTAGCTCAGGTCTCAATATTGGCACGACAGTTAAACAACTTTGCCCTTGTATAATAAATAACTATTCTTTAGTACATACATAATTGAACCACGGTTATGGTCCATATTCAATTACTTACTACTTACCGTAAATTCAATTAGATTAACCCCTTTTATTAAAACGTTATTGGCTAAAAACGTTAACTAATTATTTTAGCGCTTTCATGCTTCGGTAGATACAGCGCATGTTTCGTCGGGAACGACAAAACATACGAAACATTAATTTATAAGGGTTTTTTTCTGGTTAAAATAAATAAATTCAACAAAAATATGAAAGATTTTATTTTATTATTACACTTAAATAGTAACGTAATGTGATGCTGTTACATTAAAGGAAGTCGCCAGTTCTTCGGTCTGGATTTGCGTTAAGGTGCATTCAGACCAACGAGCATTCGCTGTTCTAACCCCTTACTCTACGAAATTCGATCGTTACACAAAACGTGTTTCATTGATTTCGTAGAGTGGGGGATAGAATAGCGAATGAATTTGTATAACGAACGAATTTCGTAGAGTGTGGTTAGATTGAACATTTATTTACTCGTTTGGTGTAAACCGACCTTTATATTAGTGCAAACGCTGTACAATACATTATGTATCGAGTAAAACCTAACGTATCCTACATTTTCCAACTCATGGCTCCATTGCCACTGCTACATGTTTTTACTTCGTCCGATTTTCTTCGTCATAACCTCCTGAGGTCCTAATACGGTTAAATTCAAATTCTATTCAATTAAAACAGAGTTTCAATTGTTTTATCTCGTCAAATTTTTTGACAAATTAAAATGAACATTATTTCAGCCGAGTAGGTACCTAATAGTACATTTCGACGCAAGTACAAAAAAAAATGTTTTTGATGCAAAAAAAAAGTTGGAGCCCGAGTGAAACGAGGGCAACAATCACCCGAGTTAAAAAGAAGTTTTTACACGTGTATCGAACGACTTTTTTCATAACAAGTGCCTTAAAAAGAGAAAATACGCACGCGAAGCGTCTGCAAAGTATACTTTTCCGCACTAGTTAGGATTTTTTTTTTTGCACTTGCATCGAATTTTACTATAACGTTATTTCTCTTGTATGGTGGGCCTCAGAAGGCAAACTTTAACTTTTCTAGTGAAAGCCCGTCTACACTTCGTTTGAACTAAGAAAACCCTTTGGAACACACGAAGGTAATACTGCTGTCCTGCTTTATCGTGTGTCGCCGTTGTAGCCCGATCCTTCAGTCTCTTTCTTGGATCTGAAGAGTTTTCAAAGTTAAAATGGGATGTAAAAGACTTTCACACCGGAAGTGTAACATACATAAATTGTTGAACAATATGTCACCTATCCTGAGTCAGCAAGTCACAAGGTCAAACGAGTTGACTTTGATGCACCACGCGATATATTATGCCACGAGGGTGGAGGGTGGCTATTTTGTAATCACTCGACATCGACACTGCTACTAAGCTAATGTGATTTCTATCAATACATCTAGACTGAAGTGTCACCGATTCCTCTGTTGATTATAGGCATAAGCGTCGTCTTTAGTGGACACACTCTTGCGATCTTCCGCAGTGCAACTTAAAAAGCGTG
>JALPQI010009998.1:0-14792 GCA_025490895.1 Thaumatotibia leucotreta | reverse complement strand
TTTTATTTAACTTGAGACTTAAAAATTACTTTTATTAATTTATTTTTTAAGACTTAGTTTGTAGTCAATATTATTCATAAGTAGTTATTGTTCTCACAATATTTTAGTGTTTAATTTACCTTTCAATAGTTTCATTTCAGTCCTGATAATGTTATTTATTTTCTGCTTTATATACTTTTAATATACGTACCCTTCTTACGTCTATACAACAACGTTCGACACCTTTGCTAAGCCGTTACTCGCGTCTGGTAAAGCTCTAGCCTTACTTCCAAGAAGTTCTTGCGTTTTGTTTCCACCTACGGAATCCAATGAATAACAAAACATATCCACTCTCCTCACTTATTGGAAGCGTAAAACATTAACGGCATAGAAAAACAAAATGTAAACGTATACAGTGTGTGCCTCATAATATGGGCGAAAATTGAAACGGTACATTATTAACTTAATCAACAATAATTTACACATAATTTAAATTCATTTAGATTAGTGTATCATCATTTATATTGTAATTTATTTTGTGAGATAAATGTATGTAATTTAACTATCCGCATACGAGTTTTTTTTAATAATGACGTTTCCATACTTATGGGGTATGCCTTGTATGCCGAAGTTTAAAAAAGCTTGGTGTCGTTTTTTATTTTATGTTGTACTATTACTTAACTGAAAAGATATCAATAACTACTTTGATTTCGTGGCCTATATGATATAATGAATATAATTTATTGGACTAACACATAGTTATGTTTTTTGTTACAGGTACTTACACAATATTTATTCCTGCATTATCTTCGTTTATTCCGAGTAGCTAAGTATAAAATCAGTTAACCAAACTTTAAGAGGCCGGTACAGATTTGAAGTTTCAGAAGTATTAGGTCTAAGTACGTATAGTAGCACCTATAGGTAGGTACAGTGGCGTTCAGCATTGTATGGACAATTTATGAATGAATTCATTCGTAAACTGTTCATGCAATTTAACCCGACTGTACATTTTTGTCAAAAAATGGACCCTTCTGGAACTTCCAAAGACCTCTTACGTGTAAGAGAAGACGTCCTACGGTTTAGAGTAAGTACTCTGAGTCCCAATAATTATTGTCCTAAAACTTCACATCCAACAGAAATACACTTACGTTTTGGTCACCTTGTATATTATAAAATTAATAAATATATACATAAAATGATTATCTATGATGCTTGAATACATAGAAAATAATCGTGACCGAGGAATAAAAATTGTTGTTTTAAATGTAACAAAGACATGCTCTCACCGGGAATCGAACCCGAGCTCTCCAGCTTTGCAGGCGGCAGAGACTGGTAAAAAGTATGATTACTTCTGCCAATTACATTTGAATGTGTACTTTGTAATCTTCATTCAAATAGTACATTACCTCACAAGTGTGAAAAACATGAAATTCGAAACGAGTAAAAACACGCACGAGTCGCACGACCGATAGGGAGTGTTATAAATCGACACGAGTTACGAATTTCGTTTTTGCACGTGTCTCGTACGACGTTTTTTAGTACAGATGGCCCTCCGAAGTTCTTCTGGCACTAAAGCCTAAAAAGTATTTTTTAGTACAGATGGTGTACTTTTTAGGCTCTAGTGCGAGAAGTGGGTCATTTTACGTCAGGGTCAGGTCCAATGGAGGCCATCTTGCCAATAGACGTACCAATTCGTGAGCTGAATTTTCGCTCGACGGTTCAGTTAATATCAAACGAACCCAAAAAGGGGTGAAGATACAAATTACAATTTAACCCTTAAGAAATTACCCCTAAGTGTTTGAACAATATGAAGTTGGAATTAGCCCTTTGCCCGTTGGATTTAATTAAAGGGTAAATCGAAAATTTATATTCATTATCTTTGATGCTTTTACTTCGGAATGGCTGATTTCTGGATATTTTGATTGCGCGCGTGAAAGCTTAAGTAATTTCATATTCTGTGGTGTCAATTGTCAAAATATGTATACATATCATTCTCGCATAAATATAGGAACACCAACTTGGGTAATCTTACTAAAATCGACCTAGCCCCACGATAAAGTCAATTAAGGCTGGTTTCGCGGATACTGTATTAAGTGACACATGTAATACATAAATACATACAAATCACCTATTATTATGTAAAGTCGCAGTCGGACACTCCTTCTTCTACCTAGCGTTATCCCGGCCTTTGCCAGGGTCCGCTTTCCTGCTACATTTCCTCCACTTTACGCGATCCTGGGCATCTTCTACTGTAAGGACACTAAAATATTAAAATACCCAATAATACGTAATATGTATAAAGAATACTTAGATACAAATAGTAAGCAATGAATACCATGACCAAGAAACATATTTTGTGATAAACATACAAATATTTCACGTCTCGTCTCTCTTCGACTCTTAAAATAGACCTTGTTCTTTAATAAACGCTCTTTTAAACATTGTGACAAGGTACCTTTCCGTATTGTACTTACACATTTATTTGCCACGCTCGCCGGGATTCGAACCCAGAACCTCTAGCTTCGTCGGAAGGGACCAAGTATTAGGCTACGGATCAGAAATAATATGGTTCACATCATCACATCATCAGCCTATGACAGTCCACTGCTGGACGTAGGCCTCTCCTATTAAGCGTATTAAACGCATTAGGAGGTAAATGTCCATAATCGCCACGCTGGGCAAGCGGATTGGCGATCGATAATAAGGTTACCCGGTGCTATTTATTTATTTTTTATGCATATTGTCAAAAAAATATACAAATGGAGACTTGATGGAGCATTCTCTAGTAAATCTTTGGGCAAAATTGATAAATTGTAAATAAGTGTTACACCTTGTATATTGCACTGCTAATGTACTACTAAAAGCTACTAAACTCATATTACTAAAATCCCTCTAAAGGTATATTACCTTCAAACGCAATCATATCTTATCCGTATGAAAAATAACAACAATTTACCAAAACACGCTTAACGGAGCCAAAGGGGAAACTCGGGCAATATGGCACGGGCGTTCACTCAAGCAATAAATCAATAACACGATATTAAATAAAATTCCCTTCATATATTATACGGGGCGCATTGTATAGAAAAACGACCGTTCTAATGTGACCCGCCCTTCCTTCACCACTTTTATAGAGTCAGAGGTAAAGGGAACTAAGTAATAGTATATTGGAGTTCAAGTTATGCTGGTTTGATCATGTGTCATAGACGACTAATGTTTTTTTAATATGAGAACTTATTGCTTATTAGTATACAATTGTAAACGGGAGGATATTGTAATTTATTGCGATTATGTTGGCGTTATTTCATTTGTAGCTTTGTGCGAATTATATTAAATTGTTAGTCATTTTTATATGTACAATTTACGGCCTTCTTCCGTGTAGACTAATGTTGGTACACCTCTCACTCCTCTCTTTACTCCTAGGTACCTTAAGCAGAGCTATGCTATGTATCTAAATGTGCTTAATGGCTACTAAGCAGGTATTTCTATCAGTGTTACGATATGCTACATTAATGTGATTCATGGCTTTATATCAAAGCTATCACGAACAACTGATTTTGCATATTTTTGCCTTACTTGTATTATAAATGTCTCCAGATATATCAAGTAAATACTAAGATTAATTGGCCGAGTGGTTTTCGCATCAGCTGCAAAATCTGGCATACGCGGGTTCGGACCACCTCGGACGTTATTGAGCTAGGTGTTTATTCTTTATAATACAAGATCTAATATTTATTGCTGGACGTAGGTCTCTCCTATTAACTATGCGAATAGACACATTAGGTGGTAAATGCCCATACTCGCCACGCTGGGCAAGTGAATCGCAGTAATGTGTCCTGCACTATAATGACGCTGCTGCCCATCATCAATCTTTTATCAACTCAAATTATACTATTCAGTCAGTGACACTCCAACCTTATAGGCGACTTTTATGACACCCGCGGGAAGAGTTGGGATGCTGACAACTGTATTCTTACTGCCGTTACCACACAATTTCTTCAAAATACGCCACCTACACCTACAGAATGTAGGTGTAGGTGGCATGTACTGCAATATGATGGCCTCCCAGAGGTATCCGTCGACGGCGACACCCTAGCTAGTTTTTGCTAGCTCTTTCATGCGCGCGGGCGTGACTTGCAAACCCATACTTGGTTCTAAAAGTTCTGATGCATGAAACACAATACAGAATCCCAGTACGATCGTAAGTGTAGTTGTAGGAGGGCTTGGGCCGAGTTTTGCGGAGCTGGCGTTTGGCATCAAGATCTTCAAGACGAGCGCGTTCAAAATTTACTAAGCCCGATTTGACAGCAATTCGCCATTTCGACCTCCGAGTAGCAAGTTCCTCCCACGATACAAAATGTATCATGAAGCTAAAACAAATGTCCCCGCTTTTCGATCACGCTACATTTTATCCTGGCAACAGCTACATTTCTCATATAATCCCAATTTGTCCTTACACTTGACTGGAACAGACCCCGAGATCGGGGAAATTTGTCTCCATTGAAAAACCTTCGATGCTGTAACCCGATATTGTTATAACGTCTTGCTATTTATCAAGTGTTCCGTTTGGCCCCTGTGTCCTCGTTTTGGGGTGTATACGGGCGAGCAGTTTGAGAGATTTCGCGGGTTGGCTTAGCATTTATTTGTACGTGAAGTGTTTCTATTTATAAATAAAAATCATTAATGTCATGGGACAAATCTTCCTAGTCCCATGATATGCTCAATTAAGGCTTGAGTTGGGGGTACTATATGTATAAGGGACGATGTAAAGAATTAATAGATACCTACTTTAACAAATACAAAATATCCATGAGTAAATATGTGATTGTATGTGAATAAATATGTGTAATATTGACTAAGATATGCTCTCACTAGGACTCGAACCCAGGACCTCCAGCAGACAGTCACTGGGCTGCGGAGGCGGTCAAAATGATTGTAATTTGTCTGTCAGTTACATTAACGTAAAATAATTATAATAGTTTAGTGTACTGACCTCGTACTCTTTCTCGGCTTCTCTCGAAATATAAACGAAGTTTTGCGCAGGCCCAAAGCGGCGGGCGGGTTGGATGTATTGTAGTAGTAGTAGTAGAGAAAGCTTATTGGATATTTTCTTAAAGGTTTCCTCATAATAATTTTCTACAACGAAATCTACAATATCGAACTCAATTTTTTCTTTTGTCAATAAACCAAAAATCTTTATCATCGAATTTCACGATCGGGAGTAATGTGCAAAAAACTGTTGTAAATATACAGGGTGTAAGTCTAATACGGGCGAAGCTCTTAACGGGTGTTAGTTTACGACATAATAAGTACATTCAAATAACTTTTACTTAAAATTAGAGCAACAAAATTTTCCATACAAAATAATTCGGCGCGCAATGTAGATCAACATACGCGAGTTAAAGACTCGATGACAGCTAATTTCAAAAGCAGATGACATAACTGCCATATTAACAATAACAAATGTTCGTACCTACATTGCTGCTCCGATAATCTTAAAAAAATTCTGTGGGGTCATAATTAAGAGTAACTTTAAAAAACCTTGTAATCCATGATTACACTAATGAATGCCATGCCTGGTTTAATTGATCGCCCGTATGTGTGTAAGTCTACACACTGTATACCACTAACCACTAATAGTTTCCAAGTAAAACCGATGTTTAAGCTAGTTTGGCCTCATAGCCAAATTGGCTAAGAGGAGACACTGCAATTTTCCTGAAACTTATTACTCATACTCATTTATTCGCAATAATAACAATCTTATTACATGTCAATTTGAAAGAAGAAAAATAATAATTAATCATTAATGGTTACAGTTGGTATGAATGCAATGAAACAATAAGTACAGTGGCGTTCAGAATTGCATGGACGATTTATGAATGAATTCATTCATAAACTGTCCATGCAATTTTGAACCCGATTGTACAATGTCAATACATGAGGATTTGCAATCGTTGGAATATATAATGAAAATCATTATGATAGTGAGAGACAAAAGTAAAACAACGATGTATACTTAAATTAACGTGTTGAATGTCAGTGGAAGGAAAAAATATTATTATTGTCTCTTTACATAATCAAATAATTCGATCACAGTGTAAAATGCTTTATCAATTAGCCACTTTAATCTACTTTCAAACTTCTTGGTGTTTTCGAAAGCTCGGATATCACTGGGCAGTGCATTGTACACCTTAGGACCTATGACTTGCATAGTTTTGGAGGACTTATAACTAGAGATCGGACAAATGTGCGTCATTGTTCGCAATAATATGGACATGACTCCAAAGTTGAATAAATGAATAATTCGACGAATAATTTCTCGAAATTTGATTTTGAAGCTTTAAGGTGACTTTTTATAATGGTTTTCATAGTTACGGGTGTCAAATAAATAATATACTGAAAATGATTAAATGATTAATTATTCAATCAACTTAGGAGTCATGTCCATATTATTGCGAACAATGACGCACATTTTTCCGATCTCTGCTTATAACAGCCTATCAACATGTGTGCCATTTTGTACGTCCGTGTGTCACACCCTAAGGAAGTGCGTGACGTATAACGCCATCAAATGAGCTAGGTGATGAGCAGACGCGACGTGCATCGTTGATTTCGGTGTAGGCACGATATGTTAACTCCGCCATAGACTAACATGGTGTAGACTGAACACTTTATGTAATAAAGAAAGAAAGAAAATACATTTATTGGTCAACTACAATTACACACAGAACATTAAGATACATTCTTACATCTATATAGAGATAATACAAATACCTACATTTAAAAATACAGACGCTAAAAAAACAAAGAGGGTGTAGAAAGTGTTTTGCTGTAGAAACTGCAATTGGGTAACTCAGAATATGCATCAATAGATACTGGAGCGCTGGTCTTCCGTAGAGCCCATGCACAATAGGGATGATGACTGTAGTTAAAATATTTTTTTTTAACATTATGCACCACATAATACACGAAGAAATTATTACTAAGATGTAGATTGCAGTAATTTATGTACAGAACTTCTATTTAATAAATTGAAAAGAACTTAAGAGAGTAGGTCATTTGGCAGTACTCAAACGTGACGTCACTTTTGAGTATTTCATATACTTAAAATTCCATAGAGGTGATCGTTTTCACAGTTCGAAAAAAGATGCTGATTTGACTTGCCAGTTATCATGCCTATTGCAAATGCACATGCAATACGCGCTATGTATCTTATTATAGTTTTTCCTGTATCTACGTCGCGTCGTATTCTGTGTAATGCTACCTATAGTGATTCTTTATATTATCTCATGTATCTCATCGAAAGATACGCGCAATAGTCTTACGATGGTGCAGTGTTTCAGTTATCAGCATTGCCGTCACGTTCTAACAAGTATGCAAGTGCGAAAGTGACGTAGCACGATAAACGGCAGCAATTTCTAGAAATTTCTTGCCTCTTACGGCTATGCCCTGGAATGATTTGTCGCCTGCAGTGTTTCCGGACCGTTATGATCCTCAAATCTATAAGAATAGTACATTGTTGTAGAGGCTGGAAAGTAAGCAATAGATGAACGAGTTAGTTCGAAGGCCGCCCCTTGGGGAGGCCTTCGATAGTACGAGTTCATCTATTGCACTTTTAGCCGAGGCTAAACATTGTGCTTTTCACGACAACTGTGAGGAAATAAAACACATTTTTTATAATTATTAAAAATTAGTCACATTTTTATGTGGCTGAACGCCATGATCCTGTGCCACAAAAATTAAAAAAAAAAACAAGCAGTCCAAGAAAATTGCTTTGAAATAATTTTCAAAATGTCGTATCTACCCATGAAATCCGTGTTTAGATATGACCTTTTAGTTTACGTTCAACATTGTTGTACTGTTCGTGACGTTCATAGATGTACAGCTGTCACAATTTGACAGCCATACGTCTATAGGCAACTTTCCGTACTGTGTTTAGTCAAACAATCACCACATTTACGAACAGTGTCGTGAAAAAGAGCGTTTTCTCATCTTAAAGGTCGGCAACGCACTTGTAATACCACGGGTGTTGCGGGTGTCCATGGGCGACGGTGATCGTTTACCATCAGGCGATACGTCTGCTCGCTTGCCTCCTATTCTATAAAAAAAAGAAGCGCGACCATCATAAGCCACCTGTTTTCGTCGGCATCATTGTGAGAGAGCATTTCGTAGCACCATTTTAATTGTCACACTCTTACTTGTCTTTTTTTTTCATTGTTTACTATTTTAGTTCACTGTACTAAATATGTTACTTACTTACTCCTCTGGCGCAGCGACCCAAAGTGTGTCTTGGCCTCCAATACGAGAGAACGCCACTGATCACGGTTTTGAGCGACATTTTGCCACTGGTCAATTCCGAGACCGCTTAAATCAGCCCTCACAGCATCCGCCCAACGATACCTGGGGCGGCCGACCCGATGTTAGAATAAATAAATAATAAAATAAATATATATCGGGAACTCTAATGACAGCCGAGCTAAGAGGGGTAAGATTCCAGTTATCTGCCTCCTAGCTTCTCGTTACTCGCCACCAACAGCACTCAGAATCTTGTATCCACGCATCTACGCAGTAGTAGAAAACGAATGGAGAGTTCTAAGCTTGCGTCCATACATAGATGCATACTCCATAGAAATAACTTCCTTCATAAGAATGTAAACCCTTCACATAACAAGACAAGAGTGAATCGTTCTATGTCTAACACGGGAATGAATTGATGAACACTGCTGTAGTGACCTTTTATACTGTCAGGTCACCAGCCACCTGTTCATAGGTTGGTATCATCTACCTGCAAACCTGCATGGACCAAGCAAAGACCACTCCAAGCAAAACATTGCTTATCGTTTTCTAGATTTAGTAACTCATATCTCCGACACGGCCATACTGACAAGACAAGCGTCCTCGCTTGTATCTGAAACAAACACGTACATCAGTAATCTTTGTCACCACTCGGTTACTCCTGACCAAATTATCTGTCTACGTAAAATCAACTCAACTCAAGGAAAATAATTTTATTCTTTGCCACTGAATTTAGGATCACTTAAAGTCAATTCATTACCACCAATTTAAATGCAAGACCAGACAAGTACCACCTGGCTTTCATAGCCACCTTTTACGTAAAACACATGACGGCAAACTTTCGGAAGCAGGTCTCTCATTCGTGGCCTATTGGTTATCACATAACCACACTACGCGCATCCCCAAGGGATCGCCGAGTCAACCCTATGACTCTACGGTCTCTACAAGACCCGACCTCCGCCAGAGCTTATCGCGCACCGCGTACCCACGGACTACTCAAAGGTAGACACCGACTTCTAACGGGCTACGGCTACGATCAAGCCTCTGGTACGGTCGACCAACCGAACTGAGAACCTCATCCTTCATGCCACAACAATCTTCATCCACTTCACGTGGTACTTGGCTTTCTAGCATTTTCATTAACAACAAAATGTTATCTGTATTCAATCATTTATGAACTTCAATTTGTTAGACAATTTTGATAGTGCCACCAGCTCAGTTTCAGTTACCAGTAAAATCAAAATTAAGGAAACACAAGTCACGTTTATGTCTATCGGAAACTCACATTGTGACATAGTCACCTCATCCCGTTTAACAACAATAACTTATTTTGTGGCATTACCAAAATGATCTCAATTAATGAATGATTCAAATTAGTCAACCTCTCGACTCAAACAAAAACGTAAATTACTCAACCAGGTTACATCATAACCATCCGATTTCATTTCAGTCCATCGGATTGTTAGGATCCAATAACCTATCAGAAGTTAACCATCTCAGCCGCGTAAGTGCTACTCCTCGCAAAGAGTATACTGCACATAAAAAGCAGTCCACGTGCACCTTTTACATGCTCCGGAACTTCCGATGCGATTATTCGATCACGCTCAATCCCTCGGACTTGCTCTCGGTCCATTGAAAGCTCACATGACTGATGATTAGAACTCATTAAATTTAAAAATTACCCTTTCCGCATTTAAAGTAGTTAATAGATGATTTTAATGCCGCAATTCAGAATCATATTTTCTTAAGGTACTCGTTTAATCAACCCAGGGAATTAAAATCAACTTCATTAACATTCGAAATAGACTAGTCAGTCTAACTATGTACTTACTACTTTACTAGCCAGTAACCGACACAGTTCTACAATAGTCAAATGAAACACTTCAACAAACCAACAAATGGGTTGCAGTACTCACAGCAGTTACAATACTCCAGATGCTACACCCAGCAACTGAGTCTTAACAACCACCTACATGGCTGTCGCACAATCTAAACGCCTTGACCACATACACCATTAAACCAAACGAACGCCACTCACAATCGTGGCCGCACTGAGACGGAAAAATAGATCCGATTTTACACCTACGACTACGAATGATAAATGGTGTATGTAGTCTGAGAAAACTGAACCCAACAAAAATGTAAAAAGTTTCATTCCACGATTGCAAACTAATTGATTAATTTCAATAAAACTTACAATTTTAATTGAACTAAAGAAGTCAAACTGAAACTATTGACAGCCCAAATAATAAGAAATTATTATCATCACCATCATCATGACAGTCATCATGATCATCATCATGACCACCATCATGACCTTCACCATGACCTTCACCATGACCTTCACCGTGACCTTCATCGTGACCTTCATCATGACCTTTCAGAAATTATTATAACCGATCTCAATGCGTTTAATAAAACTTGTTTATTTTAAACTTGCGTAACTGTAACATTGATGTCTAATTTAGTTTCAATTTTGCATTTCTTCTTCCATTTTTTTTTTTAACTCTAAAGAATCGAAAGGGAATAAACGCTCGATGGCTACAACAACATTAGTTTCACCAATTAGCTCAGACCTCAAATAGCCCAACAAAAATGTGAACTGCTCAGCGGATTAACAACGTGTCCACACCACGTGCTGCACCAGGTGTTCACGGTAGGCAGTAACGACACCTGCTACGCCACCGGGCATGACATCAACAACTTGCAGGCCGGCAGCTCGTTCTGACTCACCATGTTGAACTGTAATCATTAAATTGTACGATATCATTTTTATCACAAAAACAAAGTATATTCAAAGCCGACTGATTTCCTTTTTTTTTTCAAGTAGACTATAAGCAGTTTTGAACAGATGTTGAGATAATTGGAATGCTAGACCTAATCATAACACTAAGTACCTAAAGTTTGAGGTTAGACACTGACCTCATCTTATACTCGACATCAAAATAAGATTGTGCTTCTCTTTACTATAATCAAATTAATCTCGCAAATAATAAAACGTATTAAGAACACAAAAACTTAACGTTACAAACAGAAATGTCAACCGTTAGTTCTTGAAACTACTGCTTCTAATTTTTCATTAAAACAATTGGAAAGAAACCTGTCCTTTAATTTCCGTTGCTCCAAAATAACCATAGAGTTGGCGTCTTCAATTCTTAATTTCTTGGACATAGGTATCGCAAGAAATTGCGCTCGTTTCATCGTCACAGCATATTCATCATGGATGAAACTGTAGACTACTATGACAGTGAGCTTGTTGATCTTGAAGTTGAACATCTGTAACGGTAATTTCACACGCATAGAAAACTTTTAACACAAGGCATGGATTGAAAATGTTTATCACTATCACAAATTAATTTTTGGTAGACTCGAAAACAAAACAAAACAAAGGGCTACCTGCCCATATTTTGGTACTGCTAGTATTTCACAACTAAGTAAGTAATAAGTATGGGTCATGATATACTTTGAAATCACTAGAATTACTGTTTTTATTTCTTTTTTTTTTCAATAGGGTAGGATACCTACCCACACGTTTTCTTACAACAGTAATCACAAAAAAAGAACAAAGCAGTTTTCTAAATCACGACTCAAATCAAACTTAACTGCAAACATAGTGAACAATCATTACCTTACCAACTGTTGTCGATTTTAAACCTTACCGTTTACATGTGATGCAATACCAGTACTCACTGTTACGTGAGCCTTGAGTCTTCATCCCACTTGCTGATATCGGGAACCCTAATGACAGCCGAGCTAAGAGGGGTAAGATTCCAGTTATCTGCCTCCTAGCTTCTCGTTACTCGCCACCAACAGCACTCAGAATCTTGTATCCACGCATCTACGCAGTAGTAGAAAACGAATGGAGAGTTCTAAGCTTGCGTCCATACATAGATGCATACTCCATAGAAATAACTTCCTTCATAAGAATGTAAACCCTTCACATAACAAGACAAGAGTGAATCGTTCTATGTCTAACACGGGAATGAATTGATGAACACTGCTGTAGTGACCTTTTATACTGTCAGGTCACCAGCCACCTGTTCATAGGTTGGTATCATCTACCTGCAAACCTGCATGGACCAAGCAAAGACCACTCCAAGCAAAACATTGCTTATCGTTTTCTAGATTTAGTAACTCATATCTCCGACATATATACATATATCGGGAACTCTAATGACAGCCGAGCTAAGAGGGGTAAGATTCCAGTTATCTGCCTCCTAGCTTCTCGTTACTCGCCACCAACAGCACTCAGAATCTTGTATCCACGCATCTACGCAGTAGTAGAAAACGAATGGAGAGTTCTAAGCTTGCGTCCATGCATAGATGCATACTCCATAGAAATAACTTCCTTCATAAGAATGTAAACCCTTCACATAACAAGACAAGAGTGAATCGTTCTATGTCTAACACGGGAATGAATTGATGAACACTGCAGTAGTGACCTTTTATACTGTCAGGTCACCAGCCACCTGTTCATAGGTTGGTATCATCTACCTGCAAACCTGCATGGACCAAGCAAAGACCACTCCAAGCAAAACATTGCTTATCGTTTTCTAGATTTAGTAACTCATATCTCCGACACGGCCATACTGACAAGACAAGCGTCCTCGCTTGTATCTGAAACAAACACGTACATCAGTAATCTTTGTCACCACTCGGTTACTCCTGACCAAATTATCTGTCTACGTAAAATCAACTCAACTCAAGGAAAATAATTTTATTCTTTGCCACTGAATTTAGGATCACTTAAAGTCAATTCATTACCACCAATTTAAATGCAAGACCAGACAAGTACCACCTGGCTTTCATAGCCACCTTTTACGTAAAACACATGACGGCAAACTTTCGGAAGCAGGTCTCTCATTCGTGGCCTATTGGTTATCACATAACCACACTACGCGCATCCCCAAGGGATCGCCGAGTCAACCCTATGACTCTACGGTCTCTACAAGACCCGACCTCCGCCAGAGCTTATCGCGCACCGCGTACCCACGGACTACTCAAAGGTAGACACCGACTTCTAACGGGCTACGGCTACGATCAAGCCTCTGGTACGGTCGACCAACCGAACTGAGAACCTCATCCTTCATGCCACAACAATCTTCATCTACTTCACGTGGTACTTGGCTTTCTAGCATTTTCATTAACAACAAAATGTTATCTGTATTCAATCATTTATGAACTTCAATTTGTTAGACAATTTTGATAGTGCCACCAGCTCAGTTTCAGTTACCAGTAAAATCAAAATTTAGGAAACACAAGTCACGTTTATGTCTATCGGAAACTCACATTGTGACATAGTCACCTCATCCCGTTTAACAACAATAACTTATTTTGTGGCATTGCCAAAATGATCTCAATTAATGAATGATTCAAATTAGTCAACCTCTCGACTCAAACAAAAACGTAAATTACTCAACCAGGTTACATTATAACCATCCGATTTCATTTCAGTCCATCGGATTGTTAGGATCCAATAACCTATCAGAAGTTAACCATCTCAGCCGCGTAAGTGCTACTCCTCGCAAAGAGTATACTGCACATAAAAAGCAGTCCACGTGCACCTTTTACATGCTCCGGAACTTCCGATGCGATTATTCGATTACGCTCAATCCCTCGGACTTGCTCTCGGTCCATTGAAAGCTCACATGACTGATGATTAGAACTCATTAAATTTAAAAATTACCCTTTCCGCATTTAAAGTAGTTAATAGATGATTTTAATGCCGCAATTCAGAATCATATTTTCTTAAGGTACTCGTTTAATCAACCCAGGGAATAAAATCAACTTCATTAACATTCGAAATAGACTAGTCAGTCTAACTATGTACTTACTACTTTACTAGCCAGTAACCGACACAGTTCTACAATAGTCAAATGAAACACTTCAACAAACCAACAAATGGGTTGCAGTACTCACAGCAGTTACAATACTCCAGATGCTACACCCAGCAACTGAGTCTTAACAACCACCTACATGGCTGTCGCACAATCTAAACGCCTTGACCACATACACCATTAAACCAAACGAACGCCACTCACAATCGTGGCCGCACTGAGACGGAAAAATAGATCCGATTTTACACCTACGACTACGAATGATAAATGGTGTATGTAGTCTGAGAAAACTGAACCCAACAAAAATGTAAAAAGTTTCATTCCACGATTGCAAACTAATTGATTAATTTCAATAAAACTTACAATTTTAATTGAACTAAAGAAGTCAAACTGAAACTATTGACAGCCCAAATAATAAGAAATTATTATCATCACCATCATCATGACAGTCATCATGATCATCATCATGACCACCATCATGACCTTCACCATGACCTTCACCATGACCTTCACCATGACCTTCACCGTGACCTTCACCGTGACCTTCATCATGACCTTCACCATGACCTTCACCGTGACCTTCATCGTGACCTTCATCATGACCTTCATCATGACCTTTCAGAAATTATTATAACCGATCTCAATGCGTTTAATAAAACTTGTTTATTTTAAACTTGCGTA
>JALPQI010009997.1:0-39019 GCA_025490895.1 Thaumatotibia leucotreta | reverse complement strand
AACACGATCGAAGGGGGTGTTTTAATCGACACGAGTTACGAATTTGCTTTTCGTACGTGTATCGTACGACGTCTTTATGTATCTACAGATAGTGCTCCGAAATTTTGACCTGACGAAAAATTAACAACTTGTTTCAACTGTGTGACATAACGTTGCATGCAATAAATAATAAAAAACAAGGGGGGCTCGATCTACTAAAGCGATTTCGTTTAGGACCTAATCTGAATACCGATTTGTCAGTTCCATAGAATAACTATCAAAAACTGACAAGCTGAACCTAAACTGAATCGCGTTTAATAGATTATTGTAGCATTGATAGCCCCCCCAATGCCATGTGGTGACGGCAGTAAGAATACATTTGTCACCACCCCAACTCCTCCGGTGGGTGTCGTAAGAGTCGACTAAGGGATTGAAGTGTCACTGACTATTATTTGATAAAAGATTGATGATGGGCAGCAGCGTCATCATAGTGGACACATTACTGCGATCGCCAATCCGCTTGCCTAGAGTGGCGATTATAGGTATTTACCTCCTAATGCGTCTATACGCATAGTTAATAGGAGAAGCCTATGTCCAGCAGTGGACTATCATAGGCTGATGATGATGATGATGATGATGATAGCCCCAAGGACGCTCATTAATACGTATACACCATTCCGTTGTGTACCGTTCGCCAGTAGAAAACAAAAAAAAATAGTTTTGACGTTCAATAACATATTTTGATGTCTTTGACACATATCGCGAAACACGTTCGTAGATTAATTTTTGTGTTATTTTATTACTTACTAATAAATATCAATAATTTAAACAATGAATTCAAGGTTTAATAGATTATTGTAGCATTGGATAAGACCAAGATTGCGTTCTAAAAGTGCGCGGTTATAAAATAATCCAAGTTTTTAGGTTTTGTTCATTTTTTATTTGTTTTCTACTGGGAAACAGTACCTACGTAATAGGAACAAAATATGGGAAATTAAATACAAAGTGTCTACCTTCAGGTGAACATTCAGGTCGTTACAAGGTTACAAGCTACGACACCGTGTTTTGACAGGAAGTAGCGGTTTTTCATCAGTTTTCTTTCTTAACTTCCGATAGTGAATTTTAAGATTAAGAGGCTTGTTTCTTGTACGAATATAAAATAACTTCAAAATATGTTTTTAAATATTATTTGCCAATTTTCAACCAAAGTTTTCGACCATTATTCATATTCTACATTATTTTAAAATTAAGTAAATGTTTCTGATTTATGTAAAATGCCTTTCTCACACTAAGTAGGTACAGTCGACAAAAGAGCGCCCTTTACAGGCCCCGCACACTAACAAGTTATCTCAGACGCACGACACACACTGCGAAGAAGTCCTGTGCTAGTGTGCGTGATAGTTCAAATTTAAGAGCTTGTATTTTCTACCTTATCATAATTATCATAAAATTTACTTTACAAAATAATACAGATTTTAGAAATATGTTCGCACTGTAAGACCATAATACATTGATTCAAGATTCAATTTCGCCTTAAGTCAAAAAAATATGTCGCCTTATTTTATAAAAGGTTATTGTCTAGTTTTACGTTAGTTACAACTTTGTGTCATTAATATTAAGGTTCAAAGTTAATTATATTTAATATCGTAGGCTACCATTCAAATTCTTTGACGCCAATTACCTTTACTTGAATGAGGTGGATATTTTATTAATCTACCCGCAATATATACATATCGTTATAACAATATTGTGGGTAATGGGCATGGCATTAAATTTCATTTCATTGCTAACCGACCTTCGTTGCAAGCATTGTTCATTTTACTTTCTTGTTACCTATTGATTTTGATTGTTTTGTATTAACATGGAGAATACGCGTATTTCGGATTGAAGTGGGCCGAAATTATTATTATATATTATTATTCATAAACAGAACGTTTCGTTAAGTGAAATCGCACGAAGATGAATGATATCAGTAAGTAATACTCTTAGTAGCTACTTATTAAAAGAAACGCATGGTTTTTGTGTGAATAAGTAATTTCAATTAAAAATATAATCATTTACCTATTATTTATCTAGTACCGAGTATATTGACACGTTTGACGTTCAATTAATTACGAAACATGTTAATCTTATACTAAATTTACTTTGCAGAGACCAACAGTGCAACTATGGGCTGTGGGTTCGCCGGTTTGCTGAGACGGGAAATGTGAAATCAGAGCATTTCGGCCCGAATCCTGGAGCGTATACTGACGCGTCTATGTTTCATAAGGACGTTGTTGCGTCACATTCAAACGACCCGTTTCTCAGCACCCGTGTGACAGCAGCCAGGCATGATGTGATCTTGCAGACCGTGCGGAACCACTTAAGCGCGGCTGGATAAAGATGTCGAAGACACGCGAAAAAAATTGCGCTGACAAGGGACCACATAGATAACAGACTGCGATTTGCAATGAAATATCTAGACTTTGATTGGTGTAATAACGTAGTGATATTTACCTACTGACGAAAAATCGTTTAAGTCGGATAAAGACGGCCGTAAAATTTTGTGGAGAAAAAAGGTGAGCGTTATTGTGAAAAAAACTTTTTACCGTGTACGGCTAGTGGTAGTTTGACTCTAGGGTATTGGGGCTGGATGTCATCGATGGGGCCCGGGGACCTGGTGCAAGTTGGAAGTCGCAATAATAGTAAAATGTAACTTTATAAAATGCGACCCAGGTCGTGTTATGTTGTGACTAGTATCCAATTTGTTCAATTGATTACTTTATTTTTACTTTGATTTGTTAGATCAAGTGAACGTGGGCTAATTTTGTAACCGAAAATATAGATAGTTTGAATTAAAAAAAAAACAATACAAAGATTGTCTTCATAACATTCAAAACAGTTGATTTCACTATAAAATATAAAACTGGTGACATAGCTAATGCATGTTTGTTATTTACATAACGTTCGTATGATTTACAATAAAATTGAAATAATCTAGCACTGCCTTATTATATTATCTCGCCGGATTACACGATCAGAAAATATAAATATTAAAACAATTTATTGAATTAGTCAACCTTTGAATTTTGAATAGGTTTTTACTTACATTTTTTTACTTAACAGATATTTAAAATGCCTAATCATTCTACCATAATATTTTGCCTAACATACAGGCAAATATAGGTATATAAAATTGAACATCGTAAATCTAGATCTAATTAATGTTTTTGATTTGTATTATGTGATGTGTATCTGTATCTTTTTTTCAATAGTGTAATTTTAGTTTCATGACGCATTGGTGTTGTGCTGTAATGTCATGTCACTTTTGTTTTAATACATAAATAAAACATTATTATTATGTAAAATTGTATGAGAAAAAAGATTTTGATATGTTTGAAACGTTCCTGACATAACTTTAAATCATTTGATAGTCAACTAGTTAATGGGCAATCCAATGTGTTTAATGATGTTATTGCTGATGAAGTTAGTTACTAACTAACTGACAAAGCATGCTTATTCATTTGACCATTGATAAGCTCAAAAATATATTTTTTTTAAATTTTTATTTTATTTATTACTTTCCTACTTTTTCTATCATTTGCTGAGAGACGAATGTCGAACATCTCATATCCGGTAATTTCTCCTTGTGGCAAAGTTTTAATGTTTATTTTACTAAATATGCAATTACAGCATTTTATAATATTAAATGCTGTAATTTTATTGCTCTAGAATGTTACGATTAGAAATTTACATGTAAATACCAGTTTATGTAATTCTTTTTTTATAGGCTGTAGGTAGATAGATAATAAAAACATGTAACTTATTTATGTGATGGGAATTAAGTATTTTATAATTAAGGCATTCTAATTAATGTTTCATACATGTGTATCAGTTTTTGTTTTAATTACCGAGTAAACAATGTTTCAATTACCTTGCAGGTAACATATAAGCAAATGAATATAATGTTACTAATAATGTGTGAGAGTTTTAAATGTTAGCATTAATTTATAAACTATATGGAAACGGATTATATCGCGTATATTTATTAATTATTCATTACATCATGACGTTTCGAACACTTTACAAGGTTGATCTACAGATGACTGATGCGATAAAATCCTTTTCCATTGTTTTATTTCATGTATTTTTTCTTGTCAATGCTTGGCAAATATATAGGTGTGTGCTGATGTTGTAGATGATCAACATCACATTTTACAGTAGGTATACTATAGGAGCGATTGCAAATACAATTTTTAAAACAACAATTTAGGTATAGAAAAATTTTGCTCGATATAATTGTTATTTTGTTATATTATAATATTTCAAAGTATAATACCTAATAAACTAATTGCTTAATCAATTCGTGTTTTTATTCTGTAGATTTAATTTAAAAAAAACTATGCCAAACGTCCCCAGAATTGAACTAATACATAACATCTTCATAATATCCTGATATTAACCCCTCGCAGACTATCTAAATTAATTGATGAACCTTGATATTTAAAATAAAAAGCTCAATGATGAAACAGGCCTACGAGGCATTAACAAGACCAACATATTTCTTGTTCATTATTACACACGTGCGGCTTATAACAAAAAAAACATTCTAAGTAGGTATACTTGTCCTACAGTTCCTTATTTAACTTGGGTGTAAATATAAAACAATATTATTATTATTAGTTGTAGTTTATAAAAAAAATCTAAAGTAAGTATCCTGCAAGTAATTTTTTTAAATACGATAAAATTCACCGTAGAAGGCGTCTTTTCTGCAAATGTGGAAAGTTTATTTATGTGTATATCATTAAAAAAATAGTAGGTAACAATAACATCTTAGGACAGAACTATTGAAATATTGGGGAAGCATTGTAGGTATGCCCAGTAAAGTGCCTCGTCTACAAAGACGTCGAGTTGGTAAGTATGCCTAACATCATCTTTTGATAACATTGAAGTTGCTTGTCTGAACACGTTAACATGCTACTTACTTATACGTTAAACCTATCATAATTATCGAAATCTACGCTGTAAAGTGTAATCCATATTTAAACCATGAGCGGCATACAAATCATGCAATTCTACTAATATTCGAAACATGAACAATCTACCCGCTTCCAGCTGTTTAAGAAACGGGTTTCTTGTTTCTTATTAGTCAAATGATTCTACCGACTTGTTATAGTTGTTATTATTCAATTTCTAAAAACATGACAAAAATAATCAAGTGCGCCATAACGTCTAGCATCGGATTTGAACCCAGATCATTGGGTTAACAGCCAGCGTTAGACCAACCGCGCCATCGCAGCGTCTATTTAACGGGCAAAAATTGTGAACTCATCCCTCACGTAGCTAGACTACTTAGTTTGAAATTATAGATAACACACACATACGCGGCAGCATGAGCGTTCGTTGCATGCGAGTTTCTATGTGTGTATCGCGCATCCGTGGTAAGATGCTTGCACTTGTGAGCTGTAAAGGAGACTTTTTTGTCGACTGTACATAAATCATTGTTTTGAATTAATGTTACACAGAACATCTGACTATCGATTTTTTTGTATTTGTAATTTGAAACCTAAGCTTCAATTATACCAAAATACCATTTTTCGAACCAGCGGCGGCCAGCATCTTCGACAGCATGGTCACTACCCCCCAACTAGGTTAATTTCCAATGGCTATTAATATGTAAGTATGTAATGTAACCTAAGAAAATATACATAAATCGAGGTTAGACTAGGGGAGTTTTTAGGAAAGAAAATGTAACCGGGACACGGATTGTCTTGCTCTAGATCTCTTTTCCGGTTTAACCTTTGATGGAACTGGTGGCATATCTATAATATTATGCATTTGCATAGCATGTATATTTCGAGCCATTGTATAATAGGGATGATGACTGTAGTTAATAGTAGATTGTGTCACAAGGGATCAAAATGGTATATTTCCGGCGTGGGCGTATATTGAATCCTGAATGGAGCGACGGATTCCACAATTGAATCCCGACCGTATGGAGGAATTTTAAAGTGGAATCCTGAGCGTAATGAAGGATTCAAGCGTTAACGCCCAAGACGAAATTATTTTGATACGGTGTGACACATACTGCTTTTCACACCACCTATGAGAGAAATATAATATATATCAAATATTTATACTTATGCAAATAATCGATTCTGAAGAATTTTTTATCAATTATGAACGTACAATTGTAGTAATTTTCATTATTCATTGTAATTTTTTAGGCTGGCAATAGAAAGTCCTTGAACAGAAAAGTGTCACTTTGATCCCTCCTAACAGGGAAGAAAATACCCGTATTCGAATAGGTGGTGTGAAAAATAAATTATTTAACATTATGCACGACATAATACACGAAGAAATTATTACTAAGATGTAGATTGCAGTAATTTCTGTACAGAACTTCTATTTAATTGAAAAGAACTTAAAAGAGTAGGTCCTTTGGCAGTACTCAAACGTGACGTCACTTCTGAGTATTTCAAAAATTCCATAGAGGTGATGGTTTTGACAGTTCGAAAAAAGATGTTGATTTGACTTGCCAGTCATCATGCCTATTCTTAGTTGAAATCTTATGTCTCAGGAATAAATATTAATAGTTGTTCTCCGTTTAAGGGCTTGTACAGTACCGTTTTCCAATTAGACAAAAGAAAATAATTTTTCTTTCACGTCAAATTAGTCGACGCTCGATAGAAACTCAATTTCTTTTGAGAGAAAAGAAAATCGTTCCGCCTTTTTCCTAACCGGAACACGATACTGAACATGTCCTAAAAATAGAGAACAACCATTAAAATTTCACCTTGTATAAGCCTTCTCGACTGAGTGAAGCTATCGAATTTAAGAAACATCAGAATTTATATTAAAATGAGGGGCAAGGAACCTCGAAAGCGTGGAATCCTGTGATTAACAAATGCAATCATGGTAAAACATAAATTTTTAGTGCAGCGAGAAGTGGCTCATTTCACGTCAGGTCCCAAACTTCGGAGGGCAATCTGTACTAAAAAACGTCCTACGAGACACGTGCAAAAGTGAAGTTCGTAACTCGTGTCGATAACAACGCCACTCGTTTTCGAATCGAATTCATGTTTTTCGAACTTGTGTCGTAATGTACAATTTCAAGCCATTGGGTTTTGTGTGCGTTGTCTGTAAGCGTAATGAAGTTTTAACCCATTTAGGGAACCTGAAAAGTGTCACATTAAGATATCGGTTTGGTGTTAATTTTATCTCGAAAGCATTCGGGTCCGTTGGGTCGTTCCTGCCCAATAGCTCGCCACGAGGTGCCCTGCTTTTTTGTAATTGTTATTCCAAAATAGCTTCACTAGTTCAGTGACCCCGATCGATAATTTATGGAATGGAATAAAGTAGAAAATAACAATTTGTCATACATACATTTATAACGTAGTTCATTTAGATACCATCGGCAGTCGGCACCTCGTTTTCAGTTCTATTTACTGCAAGTAGTCATTATCTTGTGCTCAAATAATTATAATTTAAAAGTATGTTTGTTGTTTTCTTTTTAAGGGTAATGGTTGGTAAAAACATAACTACCTAATGTAAAGCTAAAACATTGCCTACGACAAAATGTAAAGGGGTGAATATCTGAGCGTTTCAACCGCCTAATTTTGGTGGCATAATTTTTGCCGAAGTTTCTATTCGTTACAATGTGCTAGTTACTTTGTCATTTGAAGGAGGCACGGTACCTTACACAATGACGAAGTATAACATTGAGACGTTTAGAAACTCCTCCAAAAATGATGCCACCAAAATTAGGCGGTTGAAACGCTCAGATATTCACCCAAAGGTGCATTTAGACCAAACGAGCATTCGCTCATATCCCCCACTCTACGAAATTCGTTCGTTACACAAAACGTGATTAGTCGAAATTCGTTGATTTCGTAGAGTGGGGAATAGAATGAGCGAATGCTCGTTTGGTCTAAATGCACCGTAAGATACAAAAGGTAATTGCACAAAGAGATGCCCTGACTGGGATTCGAATCCGCTTTACAGGACGGATCACTACCGACTGACCTATGGAGGTCGCTAAGTATGACATTTGTCACCACCCCAACTCCTCCCGTGAGTGTCGTAAGAGTCGGCTAAGGGAATGAAGTGTCCCTGACCACTTATTTATCGAAGATGGGCGGTAGCTTCATGAATCATAGTGGACACACTACAGCGATCGCCAATCCGCTTGCACAGCGGGGCGATTATGGGCATTTCTCCTAATACGCAAAGGCTAAAGAGAAGCCGTTGTCCAGTAGTGGACTGATATAGGCTGATAATGTGTGTGATATCTTTATACGACTTCCTGTAGACTGTCCCTCTTTTATTAATCTAGTTATATAGTCAGGGGCGTAGCTACTGCCGTATCTGCCGTATCAATTATACGGGGCCCCCGGGTCACGGGGGCCCCCAAAGCGTGTAAGGAAAAAGAATAAAAACTTTCTAATTTATATTACCTCCATATAAGGGCCTCCAAAAAATTTTTATACGGGGCCCCGACCAGGCACGCTACGCCACTGTAAATAGTAAAAGACGTGAAGCCTATCTCGCGGCGACATACTGTCGCAACAATCATGTGCTAAGCGGAGCGGAGCTGTGGGAGCTCGGCCAATAAGACCGTATCACAGTGTTTCGAATTTTGAATTTGAAGAATGTATTGGTCAATTTTGCACAGCTCCGCTCCGCTCCGCGTCAGTGGAGCCGCACCCTACAGCTCCGATAAAAAATGTTTCTACTAATCTTTCCCACATTTTAATTTTTTTCCGTCTTCTAACAATGTAATCCATTTAATAGCGTGTAACTAATGTCAAGTTCATCGGACCTAGGTCTTGTAATCTGGCCCTAAACCTAGCCTGGTAGCAATGAACTTGACACGAAAATGAATTGCTATGTTAATATTGTGGCGAGTTGTTATAAAATAAATTGCTTTAGTTTTAATGAAGTAATTTATTATATTCGTGTGTTATTAAATTAGAGATAAAGTAAGGCTTTTAACCCGTGCACGTGTAGACTAATTTACTTTTCATTAGGTACCTATTGGAAACACAACAGGTTAGGAGCTACCTATTTATTAATAACTAATTATACTACTAATAATGAGTATGTACTAATTTCCTTAGTCTACATAGGGTACAGATGTAGTGCAAAATCCTTTCTCTTCGGCTTTTCACGGAAACGTCCGAATTCATATTGCTGTCATAATGAATTTCAGTATACACGATGATTCTTAATCCGTGATCAGGAATCATTTTTTCTAACTCAGTAATTGATGGGGATTACGTTAAAGTAGTAATTATGTGAAAACAAGTTTATTTATTTTTTAATCATGTTTTAATTTTGAATTAAATTTTATCCTAAAATCCTTGTCACTGTACTACCATATCGGTTTTAATGAGGTTGTATTGTAATCTCTTTACAAAGTTATTAGAAATTGTCAATTTATGAGTAAACCTTGCCCATGACATTGTCAATCACTTTTGTCATACGCATAATAAACAAAGTCATAGTCACGGATATTGAATGAGAAAATAATAATTATTCACCAAGAATCATGCCTCCACCACATCGTCCACATCCGTACTCAAACGTAGAGCGTTTGCGAACATTCCGATCCCCGGACACAATTTAATAAGTCCAATGCACCAAAAATCTTCGCGACTTCGGACAGTTTACAGTGCCACAACATGCACGAGCACCCGGACGACCTTGTCATCATCCTGACGATCTGGATCAACAAATCTTAAGATTCTTTGCTGAAGAAGATTTCGAGTGAATCAATCCAATCACAGGAACAATCAAGCGGATCTGTGTCAACAACAACACGGTGGACATTTTGAACACTTGTTAAATTATGTTTAAAATAATGTTTTTTGTTTTAGTTAGTCAGGTACCTATGCAGTTTTATTGTTTTTATTTAATTATTAAATTGTACTGTATGAAAACAAATTGCTTTACTTGCTCAAGATTTTGCCAAGTTTAGGCAATGCACATTAACATAATCTCCTATCAATTATGTTCGTCGTTATCAGTGTTGCACTGATAAGATAATGTGTAGATAGAAGTCTTTATTGACATAAGATCCGTCAAATTCCCGTTTCCCGCCATACTGATGGCACTTGACGTATCGTAGTTAAATTTTATACTGTAGGATGACCATGTATTAAGTGGTAATTTGTTTTAATTAAGTTTTCACTTTTAATTAATTAAACTATGAAGAAATAACTTGAGACATCGCCGAATAAGTTTAATTTTGGCTAAATTTCAATGTTTTTCTACTCCTGATCACGGATTAAGAATCATCGTGTATATTGCACCGAAGCTAATTGAGACAGGGAGATTAATTCGGGTGTTTTCGTGAAAAGCCGAAGAGAAAGGGTTTTGCACTACACCTGTACCTGATTTATATACCGAAATAAAATGTTGGTATTAACTTAAAAGTAAAACGGGGTTTTTATTTCACGATGCAAAAATTCGCTACGCTCGTGGCTCATTTTTGGAATCTTTCGCTAGCTCAGGTCTCAATATTGGCACGACAGTTAAACAACAACTTTGCCCCCTTGTAATAAATAGCTATTTTGTGTTCTGTAAAGTATTTTCGTAATTTCTTTTTTTACACTATTTTAATATCTACAGATTAGATCATATTATTATTTTATTATTCATAGTACATAATATATTCGGCATTAAAAACTTTAGCAACATAATAATGGGCTCTTAAACTTAGGTTTTTTGGTAGGATAAGGTAATTTATTAGGTAGGAGGACGAACACCCTGATTTTGCTAGGTTATTTATACAGTCTAATCTTTTATCTAGACGATTAAAAAGATATCTAGGCTAACCGAATTGCGTGTTTTTAACAAGCGAAGTAACTGTATTAAACCACCTAAGTATGGAAATAAAGCCATTGAACTCTTAAGAAATGGGTGTTGCCAGGGTGAAAGAACTTGGTGGTTTGAAAGTGTTGCCATGGCAACGCCGTAATAATTTTCTGCATTCAGTACGATTAAAAGGAATGTTAGAATTTAAAATGCATGCAATTATTTAGGAAATTTAATAGCCTGTAGTTAAAATTTCAAATGTACAAATGTGTTGTTTTAGTATCACGTAAGAAATTAAAATATTTATGATCGTTGTTCAAGCTTATACTTATTATTATGTTTTACTGCAATTCACTGCGCAATTCATATCATCATCATCAGCAGTAGGGTGCTTCGTATTTTTGCAATTTTACAGGATGTTCGAACCAATAAAGGAGCTCTTTGCCCTCCCGATTGCAATTTTCTATGGGGCACCCTCTCATTTTGTTATTTGATAAGTAAACCATATTTGTTTTTTTTTTTAACTTTTATAAACAAAAATTAGGGGTCGCTACCGAAGTAATAAAGAAACGACTAATCATTTTGTCTTTCTTGAACTTCGTACTTCAGTAGCGACCCCTAATTTTTGTTTATAATAATACAAGTATACATAGGGTGTTACCTGTATAACACCCTAGGTATACTGAACAACTTTAGGTACCCCACCTCACTCAATAAGTTCTAGGTAGTAAATTAATGAAGTTAGACGCAAAAGTATAGTATTTCCACTCACATAACCTATTTTCTATTAATACTCGATTTCCCCGAGAATCGTGAACCGATTTAATGTTCCGTAGCCAACATGGTAAAAACGGAACCCTTATAGATTCGTCATGTCCGTCTGTCCGTCTGGCACAGCCGATTTACTCGGAAACTATAAATGCTACAGTAACGAAATTTGGTAAGGATATGTGTTGTATGAACCGCTACAGGATTATGATAGTAAATTGTAAAAAAAAACCATTGGGGTGGGGGCCCTCCATACATGTAACTGAGGGATATAATTTTTTTTTGTTGTATATAAGCGTGTGGGGTATTAATAAAAAGGTCTTTGAAAATGATGTAAAGGTTCATTTTTATTTAAGCAAATCGTTTTCGAGATATCAGCTCTCAAAGTCAGAAAAATGTGTCCCCACCCTCTATTTTTTAAACTACACGGTATAAAATTTAAAAAATAATATATATGTTATGCACATTAATAAACTCTATCAATGATTTTTAGTTTGATTGAATTATCTCCTATAGTTTTTGAGGTAGATTGATTTAACTGTATTTTTTAAATAATAAATTGATAATGGTACGGAACCCTTCGCGCGCGAGTCCGACTCGCACTTGGCCGGTTTTTTTTACCGGACGGGTATAACCCTGAGATGGTCTCGTTGGCGCCAAGTCCGGGTCGGGCCTCTTGGAGCCCATCATCAGATCGGTTGAAGGTTTTAATTTTTTTTGTTGATTATTATGTCAATACCTATCACTACTTGTTGTCGCATGGTTGTCAATATTTTTAGTTTTCATGCTAGTTCATATAAAATATTATGTAATTTTAATTTCGAATGACTTGAGTGTCGTAAGATTTTTCTTTTTATTTAAGGAACATATCGAACAAAACAAATTTCCGTGTAGGTATGCATTCCTGGAGCTAATTTAACGAATCACGATGCATTTCACTGTAGTCACTTGACCTCAATGTCCTAAATTATTAATGAGATCACCGGACGGACCAAGCTACTTTATGGCTTTTAAATTAGTTTAATGTTTAGTTATTAACCTTTTATTTTTTATATTTCCTGTAAGTAATCTTTTACAAAAAAGTCATAGGTGCCGTACCGCAAACAAACTGCAGTTCCAAGACAGACGTATAAAAAAATGTGTAGTTAGGCGAATCAGTTTTTCAGTTAATAGAAACCAGAAAAAGTATCCCTCTCTTTGGGTGGTCATTAGTGCTTATAATACCGGTATTGCGTATACAAAAATACCGGTATTGGAAGCCCTAGTGACAATATTATCATAAGTAAAAATAGCAGGGATAAAGAGACGCAGCGCAGAAGACATAATATATCTGTATATTCATTTAAAAGCTATATTAAATCAAAATGGTGACATAATAAACTGTGAATTTATTTAACTTCAGAGAATATACAGGGTGTAAGTCCAATACGGGTGAAGTTCTTAACGAGGGTTAATACATTTAGATAACTTCTACAAATTAGAGCAACAATATTATACATTATACATAGTGTAGAGCAACACACCCACGTTAAACGCTCATTGACAACTAATTTCAAAAGCATATGACTGTCATATTAATATTAACAAATGTTAGGACCTACATTGGTGCTCCGAAAATGTCCCTTAATTCGACAACGTACAAAATACGGCACATGGTCTTTGACCCACATTTAGAATTTTTTTGCGAATTATTAAGACTATTGAGTGTCCAGGAGGCTTGAACACACCATCCCCTATTTCTGTAGAATTAAGGGTAAAAACAATCTGTGGGGTCATAATTGTGTTTAATTAAAAAAAAAACCTCGTAATCCATGATCCCACTAATGAATACCATTGATGATTGGCCAAAATGGGTCTTTCTGACAGCATAAACTGGAGAATGTGTGGCGAAGAAGAGGAGAAACTGAAACACTTGATGTGCGAATGTCATGCCCTCGCCAGACAAAGGATGAAAGACTTCGGAACCGGCTATCTGGAACCGAAGGAGGTCACAACGCTACCGCTAGGGTCCATCCTCAAACATATTGTGTTGATAGAACTATCCCTGGGGTAGGCGAAACAGGGGGCAATTACACAAAAGATCCCAATGGGTCGAAGTGTATCCGTAAGGGCCCCACCAATAAGATAAGATAAGATAATGAATCCAAATTAAACCTAATTTGTCACCCGTATTAGATTTTCACACGGTATACCTAAGTAATACAACAATTGATAGTGTCAGACGATTTGAAAATGCTTATTAATAAGCTTACTTGAATAAAGAATAGTTTGACTTTCAATGTCATCAGTCGTCGGTGTCCTACAATACAAAAATAAATAATGTTGTAGGTATTCAGCAAGAATTATAATTACAAAGAAATAATAGGTAATGATTGATCTATCCACTGAGAGTGACAAGATTTACGATTAATTCAACGTAAATCGTTCGTCACCATTAGGAAAATTACACCGAAGGAATTCTTGTAAAAACATACACTAACGATACGGAAGTCAATTATCTTCGAACTAACGAACCCGCCTACACCATACATAAACCAAAAACAGGGACCAATAACCGATCAAAACTAAAACCGTTTAATTCTGATCCTTGTACATACCCTGCACCCTTAAATAACGAGGTCAAAGTAATTTAGGGGGTAGTACACACGCGAGCACGCGATTTCACACCACCAAACTATTGTATGGTACTTAATACCCAAACAGTACCAACGAAGCGGCACTTTGTACGAACACCGCTGGTTGGTTACAGAAACGTCGTTGCCTTTCCGCTGAGCGAACGCGTCCGTGAAAAAATAAACGTTTAAATTTGGAACTGTCAGTTTTGGCGCGTTTGTTTTGAATCCGTTTGTGTGTTGTTTTGCAAGATGGAGGGCTGCGGCAGTAGATGTATTAAATATTTGCTCATCGTTTTCAATGGATTGTTTATGGTGAGTTATTTAATTATTCAGTCTTTGGAAACGTGCGTGAATTATTGTTTAAACGCGTTATTAGTTATCGACTTTCGTAAGACTTTGTATAAAAGTTAATGGCTTTTATAATTTATGGGTAGGGGTTTTTTGTTACGTGGTTATTGTATTTTAAAAACTAAGGTAATTTTCATAAACTAGAGGAAGCCGTAAGCTTTTATGTGGGGGTAATATTTTAATTAAAATAATAATAGTTTTGTATGTTATTTTTAAACTTGGAAATGACAGCTAACATTGATAAACTTACCTACTTGTAACAAAATATGTAGGTAGTCTGAGAAACTAGGCTTATCATTCAAATACATAGATAAATACCGTTTACACTGAGGTACAGTCAGCCAAAAATGTGTACAACCTTTTGAATATTATTTCCACGGAATAGAGTCAAACAGTGGTAGACTAAATTTTTGGCTGAGAGTACCAACATTGTTTAAAATGTTCTACGTGTTCTTCTGGGGCGGTAAGTAGTTATCTTTCCTACATTATATTTTATTTTATTTGGTTAGATATATTTATTTATTACTGCTTCATTTAGTCATAATTTAACATGATCAAATGAATATTTGGTCACGGACTCTGACGTCCTAATTCAAATCTTCTGGCGACTAATGAACATGGCAACCACCGTTTACAATTTATTCAATATAATAATTTCAAAACGACAAGGTTCTAAGTAGACTTGACTTTTTCATGAGCCAAGTTTTCATAATTATGGATTCATGAAACTAAGACACAACATAACTTATCAATATAGGTACAGTAAAGTACAAAAATGCATCAAAACCACTCAAAAGTATTTTATGTCCTGCACCTTATTCCGTTGTGATAAGATTGTCTATCATGTCATCACCATCATCGTCATATCAGCCGAAAGACGTCCACTGCTAATCATAGGCCTCCCCCAAAGATTGCCACAATGACCGGTCCTGTGCCACCCGCATCCAGCGGACTCCTGCGACCTTAACCAGGTCATCAGTCCACGTTGTGGATATATGTCTGATCATATGATCAGATTCTTTTGTACACCGTGTTTTTTTTGAAATCCGTTAAATTTAACAGGCTGCTTGGTACGTCAATTGGAGCTACCTGGTATATAGATTTTAGTCGAACCCGAAAAAAAAATTTTTTCATACATAAATGAACATAAATGAAATGGTAAGTGTGAGAGAACCTTAAGAATAACACAAAACTTAATGTAAGGTGATTGACGGCACATGTCAAAATAAGTAACATTAGGTTGTAATAAAGGTTTCGAAACACTTGTTCAGTCATTAAACTTAGTTTTTTAAAAACTCAATAACAGTAAGAGTTAAGAACTAGTTTCTTAGAGAAATTGATTATTTTGGACCTGCATAAGCTTCCCTTTCATTTAACGGAAATCAATAAAAACACGGTGTATATTTTTGCACTCGAATGTACAAGTAAGAATTAGAACACAGATGGCAACTCCATATAATGATGTCCTTATAGAACTATTGAAAACCTTAGAAAACTTACATACGAGGCAGGCTAGGTGTCACACTGTCTACGGAATCCCAAGGTCCAACGTTTTTGCGGTTACAGAGAACGAACCATATACGTTTAATCTGTTATTATAATGAGCTATACAAATAGGTTTAATCTAAAAACCTCGGCATTCGCAGTAAACCTTATCTTTGTTTAACCGAATGTTTTATGATAAATTTAGTTGCACAATTTGCATTGATGTCTGGGATTTTCCATGTTCATGATTTTTTTGTTCAGAGTTGGGTAAGGTATAAGGATGTTTTTAGCGATTTTCATTGCGAAAAATTACGGCGGGTAGCGATGCGTGATAACTGACAAAACGTAAAAAATGGCGTAAAACTATTGTATACATTTTTACAGTATAAGCTTATTAAAAGAAGCGGTTGGGTATGATAATGTTTGTGACTAAATTCAAATAAATTGCATGTAGCCGATGGTCGTTGGGGCGGAAAAGTTCTCGAGTGAAAGCGCAACGTGGGTAGGCCCCCACAAGGTGGAATGATGATCTGGTGAAGGCCGCAGGAGTCCGCTGGATGCGGGCGGCGCAGGACTGGTCATTGTAGCAATCTTCGAGGGAGGCCTATGTTCAGCAGTGCATGTAGTCCCATACTAAAAGTTGATCAGTAGGACTTATATGTACTTCTAGTGTCTGTAAGGTTTTTAGTAACTCAGGAGACATTCTGTATATCTGCTGACATTGATAGCAGATATAGACAGATACATTTATTATTTGATGATAAACCATACAACCTTTATCACTATACCTCGATATTTTTCTAGCAAGAACGAGAAATTGACAAAATTAAACATCGATATAACTGTTATCGATAAGTCTTATAGTGGTAGATAAATAAATGTAACAAAAAATAATTACCGGTATGTTCTCCGTAATTTAAATTTTACAAGCAATCTAATCATGTCAAACAATACCGTTCTATGTATACATGCCTTTAAGTTATATTTTATGCCTTGTTTACACAAATGTGAAATACAATATTCTTCGTAACACTTTTTTTATAAGTTCTCGTGGAAACTTTCTAAATGAGCACTTACTCTTAAATTGTCATGACAATTCTCGGAAATTTCCGAGTATATTCCCGCAATTTTGAAAATGTTCTGCAACTTGTACATTGCTACTTACGTAGTATATTGTAATGTTTAAAATACATAGGTACTATAATAGTACATTGTGTATTAAGGGCGGTAAATAAGAAATTGTGAACGAGTGTGAAAGTAACGCCCAAGCCGAAGGCGCGGGCTTTACTTTACACGAATTCATAATTCTTCTAATTGTGTACAATAAATAAATTATTTTTATTATTATTATGTCCTTTATTTATTCTTATTCTTAGGTTAGGTGATTTATAATATGGTTATAAAAATAAAATACAATAAAACATACAAAAACAATACAAAACAAGTAAACACATTATAAAAAACCTAACCTAGGGTGCCGCCGGCAACGGGGCGGGCCCAAGCTGCCGGTGGTTAGGGCTACAGGGAGAGGAACCGCCGGACTATGCGCGCCGTGTCCAGGATTACCGCCTTCTGTATCTGACCCTTGATCCAACCACCTAGCGAGAGCCTCTTGAGGTATTGATCGAGACTCTTCGCTATGAGACCATTCGCAGAAACAACTATCGGCACAATGATCGCCGAATTAACCTCCCACATGTCGGTTACCTCGTGAGCCAAGTCAAGGTACTTACTGGCTTTGTCCTTCTCGGCCTTCACGAGGTTCTCGTCATGGGGGATGGTGATGTCGATGAGCATTGCCCGGCGTTGGGATCGATCTATCAGCACGATATCAGGCTTATTGGCTACAATAGTCCTGTCCGTGATGATAGATCGATCCCAATAGAGCGTGGCACGACCATTATCGAGAACTGCCGCAGGTGTGTACTTATAGTAAGGCACTTCGAAGCCCACAAGGCCGTATTGAAGAGCAAGCTGCTGGTGTATAATCCTGGCTACGAGGTTGTGTCTGTGCAAGTACTCGGTGTTAACAATCTGAGAACTATTATTATTATTATTGTACCGCCCGTGGCACACACAATGTTTTCCATCACACATCTGAGGCAAAAAAAGTAAATAAAACTATATATTTTCACAAAACTACTCTAAAATGGTCTAAATCATTTCTCAAAATCAGGGATGACTTTGAGAAATGATTTTACACCATTTTTATAAAAGGAATCTCGGCGCGGCGCGCGCGCTAGTGTGACGTAATGTCGTATGAAAATCCATGCCCATGGGCATAATACAGCTCATTACGTTCAAGTATGCTTGCGTATAATAACACTTTTTACGAGCAGGTGTGATGAAAACCGCTTTTGTATAACGCAGCCACTCATATTTATATAAGCGAGTTTCCGTATGTCTAGCCTAGGCCTGTAGGGAAGGTAGATATGTGGACTCTTAAATCTACTTTATTAATATGTGAACATATGAAAAAAAACTGATTTTACAGTCCTGTGGATTTACTCTTCTTAATTATACTTACTTAGTAGGTATTCCGTAGGTTTCTTTCAACACATTACAGCTCCAATCACGACACAATTCTTCTCAATATTCACTTGACTTTTAACGTACAGTGGTAATTTAAATACTAAAATAACACATGAATTTTATATTGAAACGAACTTCACTATGGCACCTTGCAAAATGATGGAAACTAGGTAGGTATTCATACAAGTAAAACCTCATCGCATCGGTTAATTTATTGTACGTCATAACAACGGGAATACCTATGCCCAGCGGTGGTAGTCTACCGGCTGATAATGATGATGAACCTCTCTGCGTTCTGTTAGGGTGCGGCTCCGCTGACGCGGAGCGGAGCGGAGCTGTGGGAGCTCGGCCAATGAGACCGCATCACAGTGTTTCGAATTTTGAATTTGAAGAATGTAATATGTCAATTTTGCATAGCTCCGCTCCTCTCCACGTCAGTGGACCGCACCCTTATGGTTCCGTTAGTGAAAATGATATTGCATGACAATATTTTAACAATACTGAAAAAGAAATGTGGCGGGTAATACTTTCTCATCGTGTTTTCACGCAAACGTCCGATTTATACTGCCGTCTCTTTTATCTTCCACGTGATGGATATAGATATAAATAATTACGAGAAAGGATTATTTGGGTACTACATAATACATAATAAGCAGGTGTCTTTTGATATTATGTATATATTACGAACTCAGTTATCCAATTATGATGACGATTAGAATCGTTTATGAAAGTCATATTTATTTTAAAAGCGGGAACTGTCAAAATTATTTTTAATTATTTATTATGATTTTTATCATAAGCTAAATAACTATGACTTATAATTGTACGGTACGTTCAAATGATAAAACGTTCAAAATCAAATTTAAATATTACAACATTAAAAGCGTTTTTTTAAGGTCTCTGAAATAAAAATGCAATATACGGATGCATTCAAATAAATAAACCAAACCATCGCTCCAATACAGCCCGGTCTCTCGAATAAAATTAACTGACTTAAACATTCGAACAATGTTATAGGTATTCCCAGAAATAATTACAAATACTTTTGACTTACAACTAAAAGTTTTGACGTATAAAATCGACCCATCCATATTGAAAACCCTTCAGGAAATGTTAGGTACCTACTTCGCTATTACCATAACTAGGTTAATTTATATAGCATTATATTTAATCTAAACTAATCTACCTAACTTATCAACAAATAACTACTCTTAAGATTATTGTACATAACTATTTATAATAATAATGTATTTATTTCGACCAACCTGGATCATGGGTTAGTAACAATGCATTTAATCTATTGTTAGTAAGTATTACACTTATATAAATTAACACTAAAATAAACATCTAAATTAATTAAATATATTTTATTTATAGCATCAGGAGGAATTCACATATTACAGTAAGTTATTTCTATAATCTCATAAAGTAAGTTAACTCTTTTGTTTCCACAACAATCATAAAATAATAATAAATATCTAATAGAAATTTAGCCTTCGCTGACGACGCAATAACCAATGAAATATTTTACCTGCCATGTTTACCATAAAGCAGCTGTCGTAGTAACTACTGATGACTCAACCGCAATCCATGTCATCATAGTAGTCATAGTAAGGTACCGGTATCTACGAAGTTAGTCATAAATCGTAGTATTCCCACAACACGGTTTATATGCCCTTTTACTTTAACCTACGCATTATTAGGCACGAGAATTTTGACAGTTATTTATTGGATGACAGGCGTAGGCGTTTTTGACGTTTAATCATTTCGATGCTATTAACGACTAAAGGTAAAGCGGGGTGAATTGGATTGTTATGATTTAGGGGTGAAAATAGACGATAGGTGAGTTATAAATTTAAAGTAGTATTTTGCTCTGTGCATGGGTCTCTTTTTGTAGAGTGTAGGAAGGGGAAATGTTTTTTTAATATTTTAGACTTAGGTTTCAAAGTTTTGTGGAGGGGATGAGTATGGAGTATGGGTATGAAGATAGGTATTCTTATCAATGGGTTCAAGGTGTTTTCAACTTACTCAAGTTAGTTTAGCTTTTTGTATTACTGCAGTTATAAGCAAATGCACATCTACTACTTGCCCATTTGGATTCATTTACCTGTACAGATGGGTTCGATTGTGGGACCCCACCTTGTACGTTGGCGAATTTAGTATTTTGGTATATGACATGTCAATTTAGAATGTAAAGATTTAATCAGATGGTAAAATCACACCCTATGCCACTTAGGAGCTGTGTAAAAACGAAGACAGTCATGAATCAGTTTGTAAGAAACAGCTTACTAGTGTCGCTGTGAAAATGGTTGTACACTGTGTTCCAAGTTCCAATTATTTCAATTGGTTTAGTACAGTCAATTTTGCGTGGTACCAACGCTGGCCCAGTACTTGTTGGAGACTTCACATAGGTACACCTTAGAATTTCATCGTAGATGTATTGTAGGTTTCCTCACGATGTTTTCCTTCACCGTAAAGCACTTGTGAATATCCCCATATATTGAACCCACGACCACTCGACCGCTTAAGCACAATCGCTTTATAAGGTCGTGTATAAACATTTGCATTTTGCACACATCTATAATTTTTACCTCAACTACTCGGACCACTAGGCCACTCAGGAACCATTTCAAAGTAACGTTATAAAGCAGATTGTACTTATTTATTTTTACAAGGTTCTAGAGTGGTCCAGGGCCCATTGCCTACGCATCCTTGAAAGCTTTAACAAGCTTGTTACTTTTATTTTCACTGTGCAAAGTTTTACTAAACATGGCTTTAAGGAACGCACAAACACTTTCCATGTTCTTTAGATAAATCACCCCTGATAGTGTTACTGTGCCACACTTCGTGGAACAGGCCGGCGGTCACGCGAGGCCCCGATTAGCGCTGGACTTCGATTTAGAAGAAATTCTGGCTTTATGCTGGTAATAGCTCTGGTTTCATGCCTTTTTAATTTCAATTTTTGGTAGTTACAATGTCATAATTTAGAGAGGATGCAGAACTAAATACACGTATGAGTTTATCCCGATTTTGAAAAGAAAAGAATGGCACAGTCCAAATCAAAAGCATGAGTTAAATTTTCAGCATAATATTTAGTAGGCAAAAGGCATATAGGTATATCAGTGCACATGAAAAGGTGTCACGGTGTTGAAAATTGACTTTATTGAAGAATTCATAAGGTCTATTTTAATTCGAGTCGTTATAAGGTGTACAGATGGGGGTAGTAGGACGCGTTGAAGAGCGCATTCATTATGCTCACATTTATTTATTTATTTATTTAAACTTTATTGCACAAAACAAACAATGCTGTACAAATGGCGGACTTAATGCCAAATGGCATTCTCTACCAGTCAACCATAGGGCCAAACAGAGACATTTAAGTTGGCGCAGGAAATTATTACTTTATAGAAACAACTGTTATTTAAAAAAAAAGATCCTAATAGGTAATGTATACAAAACAAGGGTAAACTTACAATATAATTACATATTACTACTTATATATTAATACAATAAACTAATACATACGATTTATATATCTAAAGGACGGAGGAAACTATGTATATTCTTCTGTCAAAAGATGCTTGCGGAGAAGTCGTTTGAAAATGGCCTTGCTCGGGGCTTGTCGAATGGGGAGAGGTAGCGAGTTCCAGAGACTTAATTGCCTGAACGGCGAAAGAGTTATCCATAAAACCTGTTTGGTGAAAATTAGTGGAGAAGGAGAGTTTGAGTGATCGGGTGGAACGAAGTTCACATCCAGGACGAGTTGTGTCAAAAGAAAATCTACTTTTTAGGTATTCAGGAGTAGAAGGCTCGAATAAGATGGAGAATAACAAACACAGTGTTCGAAGAGACCTGCGGCGACGAATAGAAAGCCAGTTAAGTTGGCGACGATAGTAAGAGACGTGGTCGTTTACGGAGACCAAATATGAAACGTATGCCATTGTTTAGAAGACGGTCTAACTTGTCGAGGTGCTCCTGCGAGATATTAGTGCAACACACATCAGCGTAATCGAGAACTGGCAATACAAGAGCCTGCACGAGTAGCTTTTTGGTACCTACAGGGAGAAAATTTTTAAACTTGTAGAGATTATGCAGTGTTCCTGAAACCTTCCGACTGATTTCAGACACTTGGCTATTCCAGGAAAGTTCTGAATCCAACACAAGGCCAAGATCCGTAACTAGGTTGGAAACTGGAATGATGTTGCCGTCAAAACAAATCGGGGCGACAGAATCCGAATGAATTTTGGCTAGTTGCCGCCGACTACCTAATATTATAGCCTTACACTTCTCCGGATTTACGCTGATGCCAAAACTGTCGGACCATTCCGCTATGCGATCTAGGTCGTCATTTATGAGATCAATAGCGTGACTAATGTTATCCACAGAAGCTTGGGCATACAGCTGCAAATCATCTGCATACAAATGGTAAGAACAGCAAATATTGGAGGTGATTAGATTAATAAAAACAGAGAAAAGAAGAGGAAAGAGAATCCCACCTTGTGGAACACCAGTGTTCAAATCGCACCAGGCAGATAAGGCACGACTTGCTCTGACTGCCTGAACACGATTGGAAAGATAGGACGCGAACCACTCGATCACCTTAGATGAGACCTTAAGATGAGTGAGAGTAGCAACGAGAAGGTGATGGTCAACCGCATTAAAAGCATTCGAGAAATCGATAAGCAACAGCACCGTGACCTTAGTATTTTCCATGCCGTTCCTAACATCTTCGACAACTTTAAGAAGTGCGGTGGTGGTGCTGTGCCCTGATCGAAATCCCGATTGATAAACAGAGAGCAGGTTATTATAAAATAAAAATAATAAAATAAAATAAAATACATTTATTTCAGACAATTATCCGTACAGACAGTCCATAGTATGTTAAATATAATATATGCTACAACACAGATTACTTACAAAACTAGATTACTATTACAACTAGCATGTAAGGAAGTCTATTGCTGTGAATAAATTTGGAGATTTGCTTGTGAGCTGCTGCTTCGAGAATCTTTGAAAGAAACGGTAAAATGGAAATTGGCCGACAATGTGTAGAGGGATTACAAAAGCCTTACGCCAGCACGAAGGGAAGACCCCTGTTAATAATGAGTTATGCTAGGAGTAGGGAAAAATGCAAATATTTATATTACACTCCGTATTTTCTGTGTTATTGAGAAAGGTCAATAGAATAGAAGTGGTAAATAATTAGAGCTTTACGTAAATTTACATTAAATTAAATTAAGAATGATTAAAAATTAACTGAATATTTTTTACAATATTACGCTTTAAGTAAATTTATGCATGCTATAGTTAACTCTTTCGCATAACGTTTACTATTTTGTTAAAAAACATGACAGGCGTAATATTTTTGAATGCTAGTAAAACCTGAATATTTCTGCGAATAACTAACCCCTTTCATGTATAATAATGTCTGACATGATGTTAACACCGACGGCTGCCATTACAAAGGCTATAGTTTTTGTAATTGCTATTCGTGTAAAATTTGAACAAAACGCTATTTTGTTGGCGTTATCGCTCATCTAGAAGCAAAGCTTACAAGGTCAAGATCATATAATTATTTTGTAAAATAAAATAGGTACCTAAGTAGTTTACATAATACATAGCTCATTATCAAATGAAATTTATAGTCATTTGTATGGAAACACATCTCTGGGGAAAACGCAGCCTTAATCAGGATAACTATTTTACATATACCTACCTATATTAGAACTAACGAAAAGTAGAACGGTACAAAATTTTGTCTCAGATAAATATTGCTATGCACACTTGTTATAATTATATCCCAGATATAGGGATGACCTTTGATTCTTTGTTATCCTATTATGAAGCTCACTTTTCTAAAACACCCATGTCTCTTAATGCCTCTCATTACGCAGCAGCTAAATAAATAACTAATTTGCATATCACGGGCATCATGACCAGACGAGCTAGACTGTCAATGCTACAATTTTCTAAAAAAGTCCTTCAACTCAAATCCACAGCCAATAAACAAAGAGATTATTTATACAGTATTGATAGTTTTTCTATGTATTTTCCATCAAACATTGAAAGTGACTTGGATAATTACCTTTGCACTATGGGGCATTAGAACCGGTTCTATGGAATCAATTCGGTTTTTGTTCTGTATTCTATACGTGTATGACTGGGCGTTTGTTAGTATCAAAGCATGAAGGTCATTGGTTTTTATTCCGGCAATCCGCAAAGCTAGGGTTAGCGTTAGGTAGTTGAATAGGACTGATTTAATGGAAAGTAATAAAAATAGATTGGATATTGAAAATAATGCTTATTACTGACGATAATAATGGAGCTATGAAGATAATACGTAATAATGAGCTATTAAACTGTTAATAGGTATATGTAATAAATAGGTACTTATTACTACTGCTTGCAGCCGTAGCAAATAATAGCACTTTAATTTCAAATACTTCGTCATAATTAAATGTAGATTACAATACCTGCCTGTGTTTAATATTCATTACGTAGGTAAGTAAATTGTTGAATTCATGGCCAGCTATAACTATAATCTATTTTAATTTCTTAAGTTATCCGGGGCTATTTCAAACACGGGGGTAGTTTACCATTGTGTTTCATCGATAATATAAATAGTTTGGTTTGTGACTCTGACCATGTGAAATTATTATATTCCCATTAAAATAATGATAAATAATAACTGTAGACCGTGTGTATATTATGACATAATCTCAAACGATTGGAGCAATAAATGAAACCTCTTCATACGTTTCAGGTACCTAGGTACCTACATATTAAACAAACGGATAAACTCGCGTATATTAACTAATTTTAACTTCATTTCGACGTTTTGAACACTTTACAGTTTATCCGTTTTCATAGTCTTATCCGTTTTCGCGGTAACCGAAGAAAATATTATTATCTTACTTAACATGAATCTGGTTAATTGCAATACCGTAATATTACTAATATTGTTGCTGTTTTTGGTTACATTCAAAATGTAAATAACAACAAGTTTTTATTTCTAGTGATCTAAGATCAAGAGAATGACTGTAGATTCCGAGGCATCCGGCGTACTGGTTTAAGAAGTAGAACCTGGAATATTCAAACTATGTTGTCAAATCAATCGCACAATTATCCAAATAAATACGTATAATTGAAAATTATAACATAAAAATCTGCTCTACTCAAAGAAAAGGCCAATTGCCGATATTATGTCTATGTATATGTAGTGTCTTTGTCACCACCCCAACTCCTCCTGTGGGTGTCGTAAGAGTCGACTAAGGGATTGAAGTGTCACGGACCACTATTTGATAAATATTGATGATGGGCAGCAGCGTCATCATAGTGGACACATTACTGCGATCGCCAATCCGCTTGCCCAGCGTGGAGATTATGGGCATTTACCTCCTAATGCGCATACGCATAGTTGACAGGAGAGGCCTACGTCCAGCAGTGGACTATCATAGGCTGATGATGATATGTAGTGTATACGGCAAACCTACATGGAAATATTAAATGTAGGTATACACCGTGTTTTTATTGATTTCCGTTACCTAAATACAATAAATTTCCCTAAGAAACTAGTGTCTTAACCCTTACTGCTATTGTGTTATTAAAAAACTAGTTTAATGACTGAACAAATATGTATGGGAACCTTTATCAGGTACATCCTAATGTTACCTATTTTGACATTTGCCGTCAGTCACCTGAGATCTTATTCTTAAGGTTCTCTCACACTTCTCATTTCAATTATTATGTATGAAAACGAAAAAAAAATATTTTTTACGAAATTAACAAAAGCCGATATACCAGACATCTTCTATTAATGTCCTAAGTAACCTGTCTAATTTAACGGAAATCAATAAAAACACGGTGTACATTTTAAATTTGTACAAAATTCTAAAATTGTCAACCCTAATTCTTAAAAAAGGCGCAATGGGATTATGTAACATTTACCGGAGGCGGTTAAGCCGTGATTCACTCACACTAATACATTACGGCAAAAAGGCGTATGTGCACTTACAGCCATAGATCAAATAATACTACTTCCAGCACAGGTGCTTACTGCATTTTCGAATTTATTGTCGCTGTCCAGTGCGTGATCAGTTGACAAAATGAGTTTATTAATCTTGATTTTTGTTACAATTTATGTCATTCGTCTATTTATTGACACATGCATTGAATTTTTAGATAGGAATGTTATTGTATGGTGTTCAGTTACTCGTAGGAGTTATTATTGAAACATAATGACACGTTTCTTAATTCCGATAACTTGTAATTCCTAGTAACTCCTTGAAGTTATATGTTAGCAGTGTGTACGGTGTATTAAAAAAAACACATAAATATCATGAAACAATTTTACACAAATCGACATAGCCCCATAGTAAGCTCTATTTAGGTTTTGCCCGGGTACTTAGCGACGACATTTATAGTAGAGAAATGACAATCATGTCTGAAAGGAAATATTTTTGCAATAAATACACAAAGATATGTCGTATCCAGGATTCAGAGCCAGAACCACTAGCTTTGCAGGCAGGTCACCACCGATTGAGCAACGGAGGTCGTCTACCTCGATGTTATAAACCGGTAGACACGCGTAATTAGGCAATTACATCAATATTCCTTGATTAACATGCAAATTATATATATATCTATGATAATATTTAACACACTAAATTAAAATTAATTTAAATATAATGTTCTTGTGGCGTAGGTGGTTCTAATTTCCCTTTTTTTTTCTTTGCTGCCACTGCTGTGTTTTAGGTTAGTTGTTTTAGTCTAGTTTTGTTGAAGAACTGTTTGACTGATTTAGTTTTTTGCCATCTCAACATTTTTCTTTTGTAAACTCCTAGTGGGATCTGTGTTAGGATATAAGCTGTATCTTCCTTTGTATAATTTTCAATTTATGTGTATCTCAATGGTTTGTATCTGTTTTTTCCCCAATAAATAAAAATAAAAATAAAATAAAACACACAGAATTTCTATATTTTTTATTAATTATTAAGATCACTCAAATGTAATTTCTCGACTCATCGGCTTGTATAACCGTTCCATCCGATAATGTAATTAAGGTTAATATGATAGTAAATTACATTTACAAACCTTGTCGCCTTCAATCAAATAATTTAATATTATTATTAATTGTACCGTATCATAATTGAAATAAACGACACGTAGATATATATACATTTACGTTTAAACGTATACACAGTAAGTAGGTATACGTTTAAAGTGAAATTTCATGAGTACGTGGGTTCGAATATCTCGAATTTCTCCAACTCGGCCGTTGGTCTTCTTTCCTTGGGATATGACATCTAATATTTATAAGGACTACTTACTTAGTTTATGAATGGACACGCTTTTTATGATGGTTATTTAAGTAGACACGTGCTTATGAATTTTAATGCCCTGCCCGATTCAACGTCCATTCTTCTGTCAGTCTATATTTGGACGAAAGTGGTTTATGTATGGAACCTATTATACAATTTATTGTCAAAATTTCTTATTACATTATTGGACGATTCATTTGTCTTTATTTGGGTCCACAGATCAACTTTCGAACAATTTTCCGGCACCTTACAGTTAATTCAACTATTATAATAGATAATTTTGTAATAGTTTCAAATTGCCCCATATTAGGAATTTAAATTACCCCCTACAACTTAAATCACGCATACATGCATACAGATTAAGCTATCTCAATAGCATTAGAAAATAGTAAACTTAGAATATTGATTTTTTTTTTCTCAAACTTGCTACGGAATGTTGATGTTACTTACGTTAAATTAAACCCGGAAATACTATGTATTCGGTGTCATGTGCTAAGATGATATGTAAAGAGATTTCATGTATTTATTTCACACCTACTAGGACTGCAAACAAACTGTCTTTTGTTTTGAAACATCAAATTGTGACACTAGGTCTTGACATTCAGCCACAGAAAAAATAACCTGAGAACTAATGTCTATACCACCAGGTAAAAGGATACCTCAAACAGATTAAGAAAAAAGTTAGGCGCGAATGTTTTTTTTAATGTTTTACGATACTGTACTGTATTGGTTTATTTACAAATTGAATAGTATGGTTCGCCGAAATCAGTTCGTTTTATTTCATGGCAAGTTTGAGAAAAGCACTATACAAATCTCGGCGAGAAACAGTAACCCTATCTGTATAATAACTTGGCCTGTAACCCTTCGTTTCCCGTCCTCTATAGTAATGTACTATTCTTTAAATTCGACACGTTGCCTGATTGTACATTTTAAAGAAGCTACCTAGTAAATTCCTTTTCGTAAACCAGAAAAAGAATGTTTTTTCATTTAGACATAATATATAAAATGATAAGTTGAGAGAAACTTAAGAATAACATAACTAACATAAGTATTTAAAAGTTAATTTCAGATGTCTGGTGGCACAATGTGTCAAAATAAGTATCATTATGATGTAAATAAAAGTATCTACATTGCACTTGTTCAGTCATTTTTTTTTTAACTCAGTAGCAGTAAGACACTGGTTTCTTAGAGAAATTTATCATATTTCACCTAAATTAGCTTCCCTTAAATTTAACGCATAAAAAAAATCCTGCATAGAATAAAAAATCCCCCTTTAGTCAATGTATCGTAAAGGTAAATAAAATCTGATGAAAATTGATCGCTTGACAAAATGTCACATTTACACTAGATACAATCAAAACAAACATTTCCTGCACTTAACAAATGAAATGTCATTAGGGACACACTATGGGGAGTGGCTTTTATGACATTTTTTAATCGATACTGAGGTCAGTGGAGCAACTGGAACATAGTTATTCCCATATCGCACTTGGATCGACCAGAAATATTGAACCTCTATGCTTGTATAATTATCACTAAAGTAAGTGTCAAGTTACGAAGGTAAAACGGGTATTGAAGGGTTTTGTGAACACCTTGTGTCCTAGTGACACGGGTCGATTCCGTCAACAATATAGTACTTAAACCAACGGCAAAATAATTCAGTAGGATAATGAATATCGTGGCGTTTGTTTCGTTTTGTTTTTAGGACGTAAAACAAATGACTATGGTTGTGTATGTATATGAATATGATACTCGTAATAGGATTATGATGGCTTGGGTCGATATCCTTTACGCACCGTTCGGAGATACCATGGTGGGGCTGTAAAGTTTACAAACAACATAGCATTTCGTGGTATCTTATAATAAAGCGTATACAATTTTTCATCAAACCTGATCGGTAAGTGCGCTAATGCGCTGCGGCGATTCGTGCCGTAGATACGTCATTACGCCCTAGGGCAATCAAGGATTTTCATACAACATTACGTCGCACTAGCGCGACGCCCCACGCAGGCGGGCGGCGGCGCGCGCCGTGCCGGGGTTCTGTTATAAAAATGATAAATTTAAGTCATCTCTGATTTTGAGAAATGATTTAGACCATTTTAGAGTAGTTTTGTGAAAATATATTGTTTATTTACTTTTTTGCGTCACAGGTGTGATGAAAAGCATTGTCTGTGCCACGGGCGGTACAAGAATTATTTACCGCCCTTAATACACAATGCACTATTACGTACCGTGTTTAAATTAAACCAGACATGGGATTAATTAATGTAATCATGGATTAAGAGGTTTTTTACGTTACGCTGAACTTACCCCACTATATTTTTAAGATTTTCGGAGCAGCAATGTAGGTACGAATTATTAGGTATTACAAGCAGATGACATAACTGCCACATTGATACGTATAGTGGTTATGTCATCTGCTTTTGAAATTAGCTCTCAACGAACGTTTAACTTGAGTGTGTCGAAATAATTGTGGAAAAGCAAATGAAATTATTTAGTAAATATTTTGATTTATGTTTTTATTCTTTCCCAGTAGTCAAACTACTTAATACTATACCTATAAATTATAAATATTGGATGTCATATACCAAAGAAAAAAGTGAGCGTGTTGTTCTACATTGCGCGCCGATTTCTGTCGTACGGATAATTTTGTTGCTCTAGGTAATTTTAAGTAAAAGTTATCTAAATGTACTTCTTATGTCCTGCACTAGCTCCCGTTAAGGCCCTGGGTGCTTAGCCAAGTTGCCAATCGCTAGCGCTTGCTAGCGCAACGTAGTTTTCCCTCTTTGTCGCACTATTATGAAGGAGTGACAGAGAGGGAAAACACCGATGGGCTAGCAAGCGCTAGCGATTGGCAACTTGGCTAAGCATCCTGGTTTTTCTGGCCGGCGACCGGCGACCGACGCGTGTCCGCCGCCGACGACGTTCGAATGTTTTGTTCGCGAATGGGTGGTTTCTCCGACACGTCGTCGGTTACCCGCTGCCGGCGACGTTTCAGAGAAACCACCCTCTAACATTCGCGAACAAAACATTCGTGCGTCGTCGGCGGCGGACACGTGTCTGTCGCCTAAGAGCTTCGCCCGTATTGGACTTACACCCTGTATACGCGTCGCTTGTGAGTCGCCTCCATACAAATTAATTACTTTTCCCACACATGCGCAAGGAGCTAATTGGTGATATCACGGAATCTAAATCACCGGGCGAGTATTCATTTCATTCACGAAAACGCGGCTTAGTTCGTATTGTCATGTTATTACAGTTTTTTTCAGTACAGATGGTGATTTTTTTCATATTAGATTTCATAGTAGATGTGGGTCATTTCTTGTTAGGTCGAAACTTCGGAGGGTCTGTACTGAAAAAGGTCGTACCTACGATACACGTGCGAAAAGGAGATTCGTAACTCGTGTCCATTTAGAACACTTCCTTTGGTCGTGTTTTTATTTATCGCCACTCGTTTCGAACTGTTTTGCACTTGTATCGTATTACTATTGACAAATCCATGCATCATAGTGGTAAAATAGTATTCTGTATCTGGTGTAGGGGATGTCAAAAATACTTTTGATAGTAGGTACAGATGGTGCCTTTTTTAGGTTCTAGTGCGAGAAGTGGGTAATTTTACTTCAGGTCCAAAACCTCGGAGGGCCATCTGTACTAAAAAACGTCGTACGAGACAAGTGCAAAAACGAAATACATTTTCATGTTTTTCGTACTCGTGTCGTAATGAACTATAATAATTAAAAAGTAATTATTTTATAGCAGACTAGTGACCTCATGGGGTTCTAAATTAAACCAATGAAATGAATCTAGATTCGCCGTCTTCTGATGTCATACCCGGATCGCGCGTAATTGAGACCAATTCAACAAACGCCAAGCAATGACCCATGCCTCCCAAGATGGCCGTGAAAAGAACGAAAAGAAATCGAGCATTTGTCTCAGTCACTCTAATGATGCCTTCCTTGAAGTGACAGAGACAAATCCTTGTTTGCCGATTTCGAAGTTCGCGGTAGGGTCGCTGTTCCGGGCGCCAGTGGAAAACGAAAATCATGTAAGCAAATATGGCTGACTTTCAATAGCAATTTAAGGGTCAACGGAAAAAACATGTCCAATGCTTTAAAAAAATCAGGGCCAATTTACACCTTATTTTGTTAAAATTAAGGACAATGTTCTTTCCGTGGACCCTTCAATTGATGTCACATATCGTGAAACACGTTCGTAGGTAGATTTATTTTTATGTTCATACTAAGAAATATCAATAATTTTAACTGAAATGTATGTCAACTCTAGGTTTCAGTTTTTAAGTTAGTGATCATGAAATAATCCAAGTTTTTAGGTTTTTTAATTTTTTTTTAATTCTTGTGACGAATGGTATAGTAAAGAACGTTCTAACCTCCAAATATACTTTTTTGCTCTAAAATTGTCATATTTATTTATTTATTTATTTAAACTTTATTGCACAGTAAAAAATACAGATTCAACAGGCGGACTTAATGCCATAAGGCATTCTCTACCAGTCAACCTACAGGCCAAACAGATAAACATTAATGGTGCGGGATGTGAAGAGTTCATACTTAAATACACTAACAAAATATGAGTACTTGCTAATAATAATATAGTATCAATAGATATGCAATATATAGATGATAAAGCTATAAATATCAAAATATATAATAATATAATATAATAATAATAATATACCTGCTATTTTCTAAAGTACCAGAACATTAATCTTGAGAATTGTCAAAGAGATGCTTGCGCAACTTGCGCTTAAAGGTGAATTTAGTTTGAGCTTGACGTATATCTAGAGGGATAGGATATGTGTTTATACCAAGATGATATCCAAGTCAAAGATATAATTTATTTAGTTGATTTTTCTCCGTAAATTTTAGTCAGAGAAATAGCATTTTAAGGTGGAAAATGTGCATTTTTAGGTTTATAGGAAGTTGTTTACTAAGACAAGTAAAGGCGAACGGGCCTTAGAGACGTATTGTACGAGTATATCGCAATGATCGCTAGACCCGCCCACGCGTGGAAGGTAAAACATTACATGACAGTCGCTGTGGTCTTGTATGTCAAAAGTTTGGTCATGTTGATTTTTTATCGAGGCTAAGAAATATTAAGTAGGCATAGATATACCAATCGTCAGCAGAATCCAAAAAAAGGTAAACAAATATGGCTGACAAATATACTGCCCTTATTCATATGCTCTTATGGACACATTGTTAAGACCGAAAGGGACAACCAATTATTAGCGACTTGTTAAGTTAGCAGACGTTTATGAATAAGGGGGGGGGGGGGGGGTATGCCTATAGATCGCATGGAGGAGACCGAGGTAAACCCTTAGGTATAAAAACAATAACTGTAGATTATCCTTGATCTAGGCATTAATTAAATGCACTTACGTTATGATACTTACGATACAGGATGTCGTCATGCCCCAGTCATGCATCCTGAGTAGTTATTCTGCATCAACTTTAGATTTAGATATAATTATCCGAGCAGCAACAGCGCTCAAAAATATCTGAACATGCACTCTTAGGGTGAAGACACATATATCAGCATGCGTACGCACTACGCATTTTGTCTAATGAAATTGGCCGTTTACTATGAAAAGTGTAAGCATGCGTACGCGTGCGGAAAGCTGGACGCGGTCCCATACTAAACTGACATTTTCTATAGACAAAATGCGTACGCATGCTAATAAATGTGTCTTCACCCTTAACTAGACGTTTCGCGATTTCGGCAAACAATTTGCGTGCGCTGGGCTATTTAGGTTAAAAGTAATAGGTTAATGACATCATAACAGTTCTGATTACAAAACGGGATGTGTTTTATGGTTAGAAAAAACATAATTAACGCTTCGGGTGGCCGCAGGCCCGGAAGTCATTAATTTGGGTACCCATAGTTACTAACCATAAACAAACTACGCCCTACGCTTGTAACTTAAATATAGAAAGAAATGTCGCACCCGAAATAGTACAATTTAATATTATTTTGTAACTAGCGTATGTTTTGCCATACGGGGGTATATTTTATTGAAGATTAGTATCGGACTCAGGGAACCTATTCACGTGGTATTACTATAATATATTTTTTCTAATCGCGTACTTTTATTAGTCATTTACAGGGTCGTGAACACACCTTTAAGCCCCCCCCCTTTATGCTGATAATCTTCCTCGCACAGCGTAGCAGCATTGCGATAAAGCGAGTAAATGCCGCCAACGTCCTCCATACAATGCCACATGGTCCAATACTAAATATACTTAGGTTAGGCTAGTTAGATTTAATTTATGTAGGTATATAAATTGTAGAGATTTGTTAACAGCAATATTTAAAAAACCTCAAGTTGGCTAAGTGTGACAGAGGGCAACTGAAACACATCACACATTTACTATGCAAAAATTAGATTTGGGGAAAGTGGAACATATGTTTCACTTACCCATCTGGGCTATATTCCGTTTTAGATCTAAATTAAATGAACTCGTGCTTTCACCCAGATAACCAGGGAAATTAGACAAGTTGCCAATCGCTAACGCTTAACCGTCAATCGTAAACGAAAGCTGTCTTTGTCGTACTAATAAGAAAAAGTGACAGAAAGGGAAAACTACGATACGCTACTAAGCGTTAGCGATTGGAAACTTGGCTAAGCATCCTTTTTTTTATACATGTAACATTCAAAATATACTATTTATACTATTTATCATCATCATATCAGCCGAAAGACGTCCACTGCTGAACATAGGCCTCCCCCAAAAATTGCCGCAATGACCGGTCCTGTACCACCCAGCGGACTCCTGCGACCTTCACCAGGTCATCAGTCCACCTTGTGGGGGGCCTACCCACGTTGCGCCTTCCGGCACGTGGCCGCCACTCGAGAACCTTCCCGCCCCAACGGCCATCGGTTCTGCCGCTGCCACTTCAGTTTAGCGATTCCGAGAGTTATTTCGGTTACTTTGGTTCTGCTGCGAATGGTCTCATTTTTATTCCGATCTCGCAGAGAGACTCCGAGCATAGCCCTCTCCGTTGTCCTTTGGGTGACTTTTTGCCCTTTGGGTACTATTTATAAACAATATAAAACCGACATGGCACCGTTATAAAATTGTACTTAGGTACATACTTTATTTTTCGTTCAACATATGTATACACACACACAAACAATTGCATACAAAGTCATCGTCACGCTTATCTTGCACGATATAACGATGGTTCGCTTCGCGGCCGAATGCAAGTACATCGCGGGTCGCCGGATACGCGATGCACCTATTGTACCTCAAGGTAACCCTATGCATTTATGCAGTTATTAGTATTATTATATGTACTTAACTACTTATTTTTATTACTGTTTCCGATACATACTGGGTGATCGATACAAATGGTTTAGTGGGGAGAAATCTAAAACTATGTGCAACAGAAGGAAACAAATATTCGTATTCTTTTTTTTTCCAAAAACTTCATAGCTATTGGAGTGCTATTTACATATCTGCTTTACAATGAAGGGAAGCTTAGTTAGTAAAATGAAAACATCCTAATGTTACTTATTTTGACATGTGCCGTCAGTAACCTGAAATTATCTTTTATGATATTCTTAAGGTCCTCTCACACTTACCATTCAATATATTATGTAAGTTTCTGATTTTTCGACTTTCATAAAAAGAAAACACGGTTATTCATAATGCTTAAAAATACATTTGGATTCACAAGTGTAATAATTGACCGGCACTGAGACAGGCTAATGATGATGATGTATAATAATTTAACTTTTTCTAAAGTGTGAAGCTCTAAAAAACAGTATGTTCTTTAGTAACCGCTTACGTAGTATCGGGTCGTATGTTTGTTTCCTACATTTTTTATAAGCGATAATTTTATTATTACCGGGGAATGCCTGCATCAACTTCGCACGCAAATGTCATATTTGTCAGCTAAACTCATTTATCGTCAGTACCAAGGTTCCCCATAAAAGCATGCCATACAAGCGTCAGAGTAGGGACGCATGCAAAGTTGCGACACGATCGAAAGTTTCGTCATCGAGTTTTTACGGGCCATTTCCTCCGCCTAGCAGGGCTCGTATAAGGTAAACTGACCCATTTTAACTACCGAAGATGACGTGGGACTGTATAAATGATCGTGAATCCACGTGTTGAATCTATATGACCTCGTGATTAAAATACTAGGTTCTTCTTGCACACTCCTCTAGGGTTAGACCACTAACATTAGGTCTAACGTTTAATAGCTAGCGTCAAAAAAATTATAAACTTGATCAGTCATGCCCTTGTTAGTATTTAGTGCTTAAACCCAGACCGTGCAAGTAGGCTTTGGTGTAGAAAAAGTAGACGTAGGGGGAGGTGGGGCACATTGATGCACAAAAATTCAAAATCTTATTTAATGGACGAAAAGTGCCATATGTGAATATTTATTTTGACGTGTACATTGACTAATATACCAGTTTATATTTTTATATAAACTGGTATTTTTTAAATAGCCGCTAAAAGTGTTTAGGTATAAAGATATAGTGACTTAAATGAAAAATCGTTTTTGTATCATTCTGCCCCTTCTGTGGGGTACTTTGATACATAGGGTGGGGCAGTTTGATGCTTATTTAAAATCCACGAAGATAGTGATATATAGGGCGGTCTAAGTTGTTTTATTAATTAAAAAATAGAAATAAAAGTCATCTTATTATTTGAGATCACAAAATACACTTTATTCAGCGTGTTAACAATATTTAATAAATCAGTCTCTCAAGTTTCTTTAATTAACAATATTAGCATAATATTTACACCCAGAGTATTCTGCGTACTCATATGCCAAAACCAAAAGCTGTATCAATGAAAGGCCGTAGTGCATTTTACTGCAATTCAACAAATATTGCGTCAATGCCTTTTCTTGTTCTATTGAAAATACTTGTACGACTGTATACTGGGAACCATAGATGCTTGATGGAGTTACCGTAACAGCGTGTGGTGTAGACGATGTTGCTTGTGCCATCTCGATTGACGTTGCTGCTTGTGATGAAGATGGTCTTGCTTGTGATGAAGACGGTTCTGCCTGCGATAATGACGGTCCTGCTTGTGGTGATGAGAGTACTGTTTGTAACGATGAAACGATGACGCTTGTAATGAAGACAGTGCTAGTGGTTCTTGTGAAGACGATACTGTTGTTGACGAAGACGATGCTGCTTGTAATGAAGATAGTGCTGCACGTGTAGATGATGGTCCGGCTGCTTCAAATGATTTTATAAACTTCTCTATGCGATGTTGTAGGGTTGCAGCTTTGATGCCATATTTGTCGGCCGCTTTGCATATAAAGTCTTCGATAGTACTTCGCGTATAGCATCTTGAATGTTTTCTTCACTAATATATTTTCTATTAGTCTTAGGTTTATAGGTGCGGACCATTTTCTAGAAAAAAATGTAAAAAAACATGTTAATATATTTGTGACGGGGCACTTTAATACACTAACGGGGCAGAATAATACGTATCATTCTTCCCCGTTGCTTACTGAATCAAAGTGCCCCAACGGACATTTTTTACAAAAAATAATTTAATTAATTATGGATTAATTATATGGTCAAAAATATAATTAAAAACACTTTTGGATATATTCACTTACCTTTGGTAATATTAACTGGCAGATATAACTAATAAGACGGTGCTGAGATACCATCACATTTCGCGTAAAATTTTACTACGCGGCAGCGTGTTCACGCTCACGTGTTCACGTTTACACTCGTCGACGGCCAACGGCGAACTGGCGGCGAGCGTCGTCACAACTGTCGTTCTTGTGCGTGTCCTTGAGCGTTCTAGTGATGTGGCAGACTTCGTGGCGTTTTTCGATTTTAAAATATTGGTACTGTATAAATGTGCCCCGTGCATCAATGTGCCCCCCCTCCCCCTAGATTTATCGTTGGCTTATACGCGCTCAAGTACCTCAAATCAAAGAATTTCTAACTTAACTTGTACCTCTGTCACTGTACATTTTAAATATATGAGAATCTAATGTAATATGTAAATGAGAATGTTGACGTGAGGTAATCACGATGAAATGAGCCGGCCCATGTCCAAAAACGATTAACCATAAGATGACGTTAAATATGGCGCCGACAGCTGTCTTCCATACAAATCTTCCATATAACGTAGTTTTATGGACATCACTTACGATTAGAGACGTTTAGACAGGCTTGACAGTGCCTTTAGAAATGTTAACAGAATATAAAGAGAGTTTTGGGTCGCGTTTTAGAATAGGCGTGTGATCATGTGTCTCCCAGTTGATTCTCTCTGTAACACACATGGTTGTTAAACCAATTAGAGTATCTATCCAGGTATACTCCATTTTAAATACCATGGCCCGATACCACTGCAAAGTTTTATGTGGCATCGGGCCATAGTAGTTGAAATGGAGTATACCTACGGGGGGTTAATGGGATAATATATTATAAAGCTTGTATTTTATGTGTAAATACCAACACATACAGATACAATGTAGCGATATATTAATTATCTATACTATCTATAGGGACCTAAGGGACAAGCAAATGCAGCGTATTACAGGTAGTGATGGATTCAAGACATCTGGTAGGTATTAAGCCCAAAATACAGTTATTTCAAGAACCATACTGTAACTCTATGAGATTAACGCCGCGCCGTGACTCAATAGGTGACTTATTTTCTGAAAGCCATCACGCTCGCGTGGCATTGGTAGGAGTGAGATAGATAGAAAGTTACGTGGTTAATGTCAAATGCAAATAGTATCATATGTTGACAGATAGCAACTATTCTTTATATTTAGATACTCCCTAAAACTAAATCGGCCTATGAATTGCCTTCTGTTAACTCTCCAAATATATAATGAAATCTCTACGGAGACACAAGAAGTAGCTTGTAGTATGTTCTTTTAAATGTTCTGCAATGGCTAAACATATGGCATCCGAAAGATATATGTATTGATATAGTGTGAATGTAAGAATACGAGTACGTTGATTGGGCAACGAAGTTATCACCAGATGCGTGGGCGCAGACAAATTTGAGAGAACAGCGATAATTGGTAAACGCTACCCACTTGAGATTAGCCCAACGTATCATTTGATCGCGGTCACGAACTTTACTCTGAGTACACTTACAACTGACCTCTCACCCCACCTGATGGAAAGCGGGAACTGAGGCCCAAGGACATAGTGACCAC
>JALPQI010009996.1:0-43790 GCA_025490895.1 Thaumatotibia leucotreta | reverse complement strand
CATGAAATAAAATTATCTAAAACGGATTAATTCGCGATCGCGTATATTAATTAAATTTAACTTCATCTCGACGTTTCGAACATTACAGGGTTCGTGGTCTGCGAGCGACTGACAATGGAGGAAATTTGACAGATCTATCTCTATAAAAAAACATCAAACAAACAACAATCAAAATAAGTTAAATATAATGAATAGGTATACGTCATTTAATCCGTTTAAGATAGTTTTTATGACGTAAAAATCAAAATAAAAAAAAAACTAAACTTTCACTTGCAAGTAACACTTAGCTTCACAAAATATTTTATAATACAATAATTGAACTACCTACTTGAATCCTTGCACTCTCACCAGACGGCGAGCCACAGGGGTGTGCCCTGTCGCCGCCCCTCGAGAGGGGGTTAAACGCGCCCCTGCCTTAACGTGCTATGTTGCGTTTAGTATACGCTAGGCAAGTGTACTCGCACGGTTTAGTAAGTAAATTTTTCTTTTTTTCATATCAAAAAAGAACATTTGTAACTTAAATTTATGATGCGCCACAGAAACCTGTGTAGGTTTATGCGTGGTGCAATTGCGTCACATCACTCACAACGATGTAAGCATATATTATTATTATGAACTTGAAATCTTACTATAGGTATACACTGCACATGTTAAGATACTACCTACGTACTTAAATAAGAAGAGGAATCACACATCCCCGCCCGCACTAAAGATGTATTATAATTATTAATTGAACAATATCAATCAAAATTAAAGTTTCACTTTTTTCTCATAGTTAATGTATGATAAAACAGTTTTCTTTCATTTTTGGCTTTTTTGTACATTGCCGTAAGTTGACCCCTAGGATACTATTGGTACTGGATAGGAATGGAATCGAGGGGCATAAAAAATGTGAAAAATAAAAATTTTAATTTTCACGTAATTTCTATGGGATTTTTAATTCTCAATTTGCGGCTTTTCTAGCCCTAATTTTTTTTTGTCCCATACAAGCTTTTGATCCTGAACAGAATCAAGATCGATTGGCATCAAAAAAAAGTTTGTCAAAAATGATAATTTTCTCGCACCCTGTATATTTTTTCCAAAATCTGTAAACGCCAACCTTCATTAATTTAAAATCGAGGGAAGGTCTTCTAAGACCATTTTCGCGTATCTGCTTTGGATCTAGTAGCTGCTCTCACGGACCCAATAAGAATTTCCACCCTGTATACATTTGACGATCTTTTTGTGAATTTGTGCTATTTTTAAACAAATAACATGTAATTTTCATGAAGAAATAAATGAATCTATCTATCTATCATAGGCCTCTCTTCCTGTAGGCCATTGGTCCCGGTCCTGAGCTAACATTATGATTAGATAGGAAAACTTAAAACAAGTTAAATGAACATTTTATACGCAAAACATCTTGTTATCTATAAGTAAACTTTTGTTTGTTTTGTGCAATAAAATGTATAATGAATACTACTTACTCCTCTTTTTATACTAACAAAATAAATGTAAGTCAGTCACGCATTCCCAGTGTAATCATATTTTTATTCTTATTTATTACCTACTTAATATACCTAAATAGTTGAAATTATATGGCCCAGTATTTAATAGTTAAAGATCTTATCGTAAAAGATCTTTATAAAAGTAACGCTACTAAAACAAAGAATAATAAAAATAAATTAGAACGCAATGAATTGAATATCTTTAATATGCATAGTAACTTCTGCGTTAAACACAAGTAAAGCTATCGTTATCCCTATAAAAGATAAAAGTGTTTTCATAAAATTGCATTACATTTGATGGCAAAGTATGGAAACAAACATTATTCTTTAAGACCATTTTATTCTCTTTTGATATATATATGTGGGCTATTTTAAAGCTCCAATTGGCTTATTTAAGTTAATGGACATTTTATTTATAGTTGAATCCTCAATTGTATTTATGTATATACTCTTACGGATTATTCATGCTATTTCTACTCAGAATAAAGAGTTTTTAGGGTTTCGTAGTAAATTAGGAACGCTTATAATTTTGCCATGTCCGTCTGGCCGTTTGTCTGCCCGCAGCTTAGCTCAGACTGACTAGAAATAGTACTAGAAATTTGCAATTTCCTATAGGTACACAATACATATTAGTCACGCCGACCAAATGGTAGAATAAATTATAGAAAAACCCAACCGTGAAGTGGGAATAATTTTTTATTTTATTGAAATCCTATCGTGTGGGATATCTTACAATAGGGCATTTAAAAAATATATAGGTCATAAAATAAAGCTTTTTTAAAGCCAATATTTTCAATCATAACCGCTCCAAATTTTTGGAATACCATCTTTTTTTCTGGAGCGGATATCTCTGAAAATATTGACAATAGAAAATAACTTTTTTTTAGGATCCGTGTTATTTTTGAAAGACTTATTTTACGATACCCTATAGGTTTACAGCAAAATAAAAAAAATCATCCACACTTCACTACTATGGAAGGTACCTACCCGATTTTTTTTTCTGCATTTTATACTACCGCTTGGTCGGTGTACTTAATATGCATACCTGAACCAAGTCTATCGCATTAGTTACTTTATTTATCTGTCATGTAAATTATTTATTTATCAAAGTTACATATGACTGTCTACTGCTATGTAGTCAATTTAATTGTTTATTTACAATTTGACTGAAAACTTTATTGATTGAAAACAATAACTACTTAAGAATAAAATTGACTACAAACATAGTAGTTACAATTCAAAAATACAAATCGAACTACATATTCAACAAAATTATTTGATTTATTCCACAAAATACTTGTAAAATTTTTCACTCATATTTGAAAGAGATAGATATATATTCAGATATTGGGACTTAATAGCATATACAGGGTGTTTGGTAGCTGGGTGCAAAGCTTTAAGGGGGAAATACACTAGACCATGCTGAACATATTCACCCGAAATTAGATTTTTTTTTTGCGATTTTTTGATTTTTAAGGGAACTTTTACGATTTTAGTATGAAAAACCCAAAATTGGTCAATTAAATGCTAATAACGTCCAATCCAAACAGAAATGTCCGTTTTTTTTTATTATTTTGGCAGTCTAATGTGTCCTTGATCGTACCAAAGTAATTTGAAGCACCATTGTGTGCAAAAAAGTTATGTGCAAAGCATTTAAACTTTACAAAAATTAAAAACAAAAAAAAATCTTACTTTTGATGTCATTTAAAAAAATAAATAAAAAACCTACAGGTATTCAGACATCTTTAAAAACATGCTTGGTTATTGCCCTCTCATTTGAGGTATCATTTACCTAGCTGAGTCTTAAACTTTTTGAACTAAGGTGCCTGAACCACTCACTGAGAAAATGGTTTGTACTGTTTTTTTTTTAATTACTGATGTTCAATATGGCCTCCATGATTACGTATACACTTTCTACAACGTTTTCGTACTTCTTTTGTGGTTATTTTCAATTTCATTTCCTGTTTCATTACTTCAAACGCTGCCATTATTCGCTGAAGTAATTCTTCCTTCGTGGTGATTTCCGTTGTGTATACGAGCTCTTTTGCCCGACCCCATACAAAAAAATCCAAAGGGGTCAGGTCGGGCGATCTGGGAGGCCAGGGGATGGGTCCGTCTCTACCGAAAATGAAATTGAAAATAACCACAACAGAAGTACGAAAACGTTGTAGAAAGTGTATACGTAATCGTGGAGGCCATTTTAAACATCAGTAATAAAAAAAATTACATTACAAACCATTTTTTTTATTTCTAAGAAAATCCATATTCACGACCCTGAACTGGTTTAGGCACCTTAGTTAAAAAAGTTTAAGACTCAGCTAGGTAAATGATACCTAAAATGAGAGGGCAATAACCAAGCATGTTTTTAAAGATGTCTGAATACCTGTAGGTATTTTATTTATTTTTTTAAATGACATCAAAAGTAAGATTATATTTTTGTTTTTAATTTTTGTAAAGTTTAAATGCTTTGCACATAACTTTTTTGGACACAATGGTGCTTCAAATTACTTTGGTACAATCAAGGACACAGTAGACTACCAAAATAATAAAAAAAAACGGACATTTCTGTTTGGATTGGACGTTATTATCATTTAATTGACCAATTTTGGGTTTTTCATACTAAAATCGAAAAAGTTCCCTTAAAAATCAAAAAATCGCAAAAAAAAATCAAATTTTGGGTGAATATGTTCAGCATGGTCTAGTGTATCTCCCCCTTAAAGCTTTGCACCCAGCTACCAAACACCCTGTATAATAATACCGGGCATGAAAAAAAAGGCAAGTAAGAAACTCGGTGGTACCTACTTAATATTTAATAAGCGTATTATTTATGAGCAATAAGTTGCTGTTCCTCTATTGTACATGGGCGAATCAACTTTTGTCTGTCTGTTATTGCCATGGTTCACCTGAAAAAAAAGTTATGCTACTTAAACTATGCAAACGTGCATATTTCTGGTGTTTGGTAAACCCTGTCCTTAATGGACTACCTACATAATATATATGGACTACATGGTCACCGTAATGATGGCAATAACAGACAGAAAGAAGTTGATTTCCACCTATTTAATTTAAAAAAAATGTTTTACAAATGACAGCTACTTGTACAAGTACTGTCTCACGACTAAACTAACTTGCCAAAGCAGAGAAGAGGCGCGCGTCGGAACTTGCTCAAATCTTGACGAACCCTCAAAGTGACGTCACTCTGTAAATGCTGATTTCTCTTTCAGTTTTGTATGGCTTATTATTTAAATTACTTACCGTCGATAATATCGGAGGGAACTGTTCACGAGTTTATTTTTCTTTTTACCTTCTTTTGATTTTTAGATTTGTTTATTACCTATATTTATTAAAATTATTTGTCATTGTTATTATTTCTCATTTGCCGCGTGGTGACGACAGTAGGTAAGTATACATTTGTCACCACCCCAACTCTTCGCGTGGGTGTCTTAAGAGTCGGCTAAGGGATTGCCCATTAAATTAATGATTGATGATGGGCAGCAGCATCATCATAGTGGACTCACTACGCGATAGCCAATCCACTTGCCCAGTGTTCCGATTATGGGCATTGACCTCCTAATGCATCCACGTACGTAATAGGCGGAGATCTGAACAATTTGCGTCATCGTTAGTAATAATATGGATATTTCTCCAAAATGTATTGAATAATTACCTAATCATTTGATAATTTTCATAGAATTACCCATTTCACACCGTTTACTATGAAAACCTTTGTAAATAGTCACCTTAAAGCTTCAAAATCCAATTTCAAGAAGTTATTCATTCCGCTTGCCCTGCGTGGCGATTATGGACATTTACCTTCTAATGCGTCTAGACGCAAAATAGTTAATAGGAGAGGCCTACGTCCAGGAGTGGATTATCATAGGCATTGATGATGATGAAGATGATTAATTTAATCTACTTTGGAGACATGTCCATATTATTGCGACCAAAGACGCACATTTGTTCGATTTAAAAATAATATATCACATCGACCGAAAAATAATATATCACAACATCATCCAATCTTAGTAAATTCCTGGACATACACCTGGGACATACCAGCATTCTATAGGTACTAAGATAGGATGATGATGTGATATATTATTTTTGAAATGATATTGTAATTAAACTACCTGTGATATAGGCTAGTGATCGTTATCAACGTGCGGTATTGGTGGCAAAGTACGGTTGACAGAAAAATCAAAAACACAGGTATTTTATCTATTATTTAAATTTAAGAAATTATAGTCTATTTAATTATAATAATTGATTACCTACACATATTTTAAAAATTTATTAATATTACGCTGATTAAACGAGTAAAATACTAAAATGTATTAAATAGATTTGGCTGTCAAACGTTCACGTCAAATTGAAAAATCCATTATATAACACTGATCTTACACCACTTGAAATCTTTACTTGAATATTCATTTTGATTAAAATAAAGACTTTGCAAAATATCTTTCAAAGTCCTATTATGTGTCATAAATTAATGGCATTTATTTTTTTAATTTTCTTAAGTAGGATAAAGTTTGTAATGTATCCTAAGCAGGGTACTATTTTTTTGAGAGTACCTACGAGTAAGTACGAGTTTTTAAAGTAGGATATAGTTTGTATGTATCCTAAAGAGAGTACTATTTTTACTGAGAGTACGAGTAATAGAACAAAATCGCATATTCATATTTGTTACTTTTTCTGTCAACCATAGCCATTGCTACGGAAAGTGCACGTGGATAACGCTCACTATAATTATTTACTTTATACACATGACACTGACTTTTTATACACCACTGTCAATTTTCTTTATCAGTCACAGTGAAATAAGTAATTAGTAATTGATGGTAAGCAGTCATTGGAGGTACTTAATAGACGTTTGCAATTACAGTCGCCATCAGATATATCGAAGCGGCCAAGGTGATCACAAATATCTAAGCACACCTTTATTTTCATGGCTATAGAGTTCAGGATGCTTAGCCAAGTTGTCAATCGCTAACGCTTAGTAGTGTATAGTAGTTTTCTTTCTTTCTTCTTCCTTCTGTCACTCTTTAATATTAGTGCGACAAAGACAGTTAGCTGCCTTTGAAAATGAAAAATGATTTATTCGTTAACTTATAGTGCTAGTTTACAATACACTGGTAACCCTTTTTTTGCCTTTCGTTTACGACTGACGATTAAGCGTCAGCGATTAGCAACTTGTCTAGGCACCCAGATATTTTAGAGCGCTTATAGAGCGCTGTGGCTGCTTCTATGTGCATGCACGCATCAGCCTATGATAGTCCACTGCAGGACGTAGGCCTCTCCTATTAACTATGCTATACGCATTAAGAGGTAAATGCCCATATACGTAATCGCCACGCTGCGCAAGCGGATTGGCGACCGCAGTAATGTGTCGACTATGATTACGCTGCTGCCCATCATCAATCTTTTATCAAATAATGGTCAGTGACACTTCAATTCCTTAGTCGACTCTTACGACACCCGCAGTAGGAGTTGGGGTGGTGACAAATTTATTCTTACTGCCGTCACCACACGGCAAAGTACGGCTACTTCTATGTTTGATTATTGCATAATCACGCACTTTTAGAATACAGTCTTGGTCTTATTATTATTACGAACTTAAAATCTTACCCCCTTATTCATAAACGTCTCCTAACTTAACAAGCCGCTTAAGTATTGTTTGTTCCTGTCGATCTTATCAATATGTCTATAAGACTAAAAGGGACAAACAATACTTAGCGGATTGTTAAGTTTGAATTTTATGAATAAGGAGATTAAACCTTCACATACACTTTTAGTTAAAATGATTTAGTACATTACGACACAAGTGCGAAAAACATGAAATTCGAAATGAGTGGCGATGCTTTAAAACACGACCGACACGACCGAGTGTTTTAAATCGACACGAGTTACGAATTTCGTTTTTGCACGTGTCTCAACAAAAAATATTTTTTAGTACAGATGGTGCCTTTTTTAGGTTCTAGTGCTAGAAGTGTGTCATTTTACGTTAGGTCCAAAACTTCGGAGGTATCAGGTATCGGAGGCTATCTGTACTAAAAAACGTCGTACGAGACACGTGCAAAAACGAAATTAGTAACTCGTGTCGATTTAAAACACTCCCTATCGGTCGTGTCTTAAAACATCGCCACTCGTTTCGAATTTCGTGTTTTTCGCACTTGTGTCGTAATGTACTAATTTATTAGTATTAACGTATAAAATATATCTGCGAACATGTTTCGCGATGTGTCATAGATGTCAAATGTTATGGAAAATCAGCCATATTAGTTTACATTTTTTTTAGAGAGTACTGACAATTATTATAGGTATACATTATGCAATCAAAATGGGCTCCATCTTCCCACTATGCCCAACTAACCCGCACACGCCATAATTATTATTCTTTATCAATCTCACAGACGCAAAACAAAACGAACGGGGGAGAAACATGGCCGACCTCTCACCCTACTTTATACGAGTACACCCCCTGTACCTCATCGAGTACTTTAATTGGATGTGTTTTAAAAAGTTTCATTAAGATTTTATTTCTAACTAGCGTTACGCTAACTAGCCACCTATACTGGTGTAGATTTAAAGGGAAATCCTTGGGGATTGAAATCTGGTTTTATAATAAATAGTAATTATGTGAACTGACGGGCGTTTTAAGCTCGACGTGTCAGAATATGTATTTAATATGCCAAATATCACTTGCCAACCATTTTTTTGCCGATGACCCACTTGCACTGTAAAGAGAGTTAAAGGAAAAGGAAGATAACTTAGGATGTAATGAAAATTATTCTACTGACAAGGACAAGACCCCAACCTCTTAAATAAATGATGCTGATACGTGTTCACTTGGTATACCAATATAATTCCATCACCAGCCAATGTTAATCCATTGCTGGACGTAGGCAAAGGCATCTCCTATTAGGTAACTATGCGTAGGTATAGACGCATTAGGAGGTAAATGCCCATAATCGCCACGCTGGGCAAGCGGATTGGCAATCGCAGTAATGTGTCCACTATGATGACGCTGCTGCCCATCAACAATCTTTTATTAAATAATGGTAAGTGACACTTCATGGTAGGCTCATGGTAGGTACGGCTACAGATGGCAACAACGACAAACGATAAACACGGACCATCATAAGCCTCCACAAAAGTTTGGATTGTTGTTAGTTTACTTTATATCTACGACAGTCACAATCACTTTTCCACCATTTTTTCTCCTCGAAATTGTACATAACTCTCCCTACGCTTTTACATCAAGTGCACCCATTATCTGTCCTCTTAGTATTTCATCTCATTTCCTTACCCTCCTTACCCTCCTTACCCCTCCGTACAACCCCATATTTCACCACACAGCCATACCTATCCGTCACTCTAACGAGATCGATCTCCAATGAGACTGGAAAAAAAAGTGGGGTGCAAAAAAGTGAGGGTGTGTCCCCACGTTTTTTTTTCCAGTAATCAGACGGAGTCAATATATCTTTATATATTTATTTATGGTGATTTGTGAGGGGTCTTTTCCGTGGGTGGCGTTTCGATTGTCAGTGAGATATAAATATAATGTATGTTGAGTGGTTTGAAGTGTAGGTACTTACACTGTTGTATTCAGATTCAGACTCAGTAGTTTTAGTGCATTTAGAACGAATAATTACAAAATTTATGTTTGATTAGTATTAATTGCTAATTTTTTTATAACTCTGAAAATTAGTTAAAGCATGAATAATAATTATTAATCACGAGGATTGTTCATGAAATAAAATTATGTAAACGGATAAACTCGCGTATATTAACTAACTTTAACTTCATTCCGACGTTTCGAACACTTTACAGGGTTCGTCATCCGCAGACCACGAACCCTGTAAAGTGTTCGAAACGTCGGAATGAAGTTAAAGTTAGGTAATATACGCGATTTTATCCGTTTTCATTATTTTATTTCAATTGTTAATCAATTTATTAATAATTTTATTTGCGCAGTCCAGACTATTTGTTATTCTAAATCTACTACCGAGAGTTGAAAAAGTTAACTCCCTAAAAGTGCATTCAGACTTCAGACCAAACGAGCATTCGTTATTCTTACCCCCTACTCTACGAAATTAGATCGTTACACATTGATTTCGTAGAGTAGGGGGTTAGAATAGCGAATGCTCGTTTGGTCTTAATGCACCTTTAGAAGATGAATGGTCACAACAAAACTGTCATAATTACTCTAGTTTATTCTTCTTATCTTACACGGGGTGATTCAGGTGATAAAAGACTGAAACCCGTACTAATAAAAAAGCACCATAATAAAATGTTAAATTAGTACCCTATTGTCTTAACGAATAAGGTTTATAAAACATTATTTCCGAGTCAAGATTTATGGCATGTACGCCATTTTGCAAAAGGAAATCATTGTACTCTTAAAGGTTGGCGTTCTCTCAACCGCCTACCAGGTTGAACCAACCACATATAATCGCAAACCATCATAGTCCTTGCAAGCATGGAATAAGAACGATTGTCGCATATCTTAACCAAACTACCGTGACCATTGCGGCAACCAATTGTAAGACAAAGGAGTTAACATTTACATGACAATTATAAATGTGCTGTTAAAAACCGCCTTTCAATACACAACTTAGTGTAATGAGGTATGTTACAACTGTAACGATAAGTTGGTAATAAGTTTATCACGCGATAGCTATTATAAGGCCACGCCTCAGTTTTTATATTATGGGAAAGTGAAATGGCACTGTGTAATATCTTTGCATTATACATTTATAACGTATATAAGAAACTGTTTAAAAAATAGAAGTAGATATCTTATTGGGAAACATTAAATAGTGTCTTAAATAAAATAGTATTTAGTAACGGTTCATTTATTCCCATTTAAGTAGACGTCATGGACAGATGATAGTTTTTTATGCAACAGTTACATAATAACTTCGGTCACGAGATGGTATATCTTCGGTAACTAGACGGAATTTCGAAACAATTTGCTACGAAAGTCAATATTTTCATTAATTTGAAAAATATACTTGGCGACCCATAGAAAATAATATTTAAAATATGCTGTGTGGCAAACTATAGTAACAAATGTTTTGTAAATATAACCTGTAGGTATCATCATCATCATCATATCAGCCGACAGACGTCCACTGCTTAACAGAAGCCTCCTAGATTGCCACAATGACCGGTCCTGCGCCACCCGCATCCATCGGACTGCAACCTTCACCAGGTCATCAGTCCACCTTGTGGGGGGCCTACCCACGCTGCCCCTTCCGGTATGTAGGTACGGTCGGCTTTAATAATATGTACCTATACGATTTTGATCCTATGCCTTTGACATACGTTCCAAAATGTATACATATTTTTAAACGTGACTGTACATAGTTAAGACAATATATTTCTTAAAAAAGTCCCCTAAACAGGCAGTTTAGAGAAAGAATAATCGTTGGCAAAAAGGGGAAGCCGGTGAATTACGGGTCCCCGGGGTAAAATGAACGTCGGCGAGGTTAGCAGATAATGCTTCGTAAATTAAAAATGCTTGTTAGTAATTGCCCATGAAGAAATGTCCCATCTTAAGATGTTGAGGGTATATTAAAAGATTTCTTTTTTTAGGGATTCGTAGTAAAAGGAACCCTTATAGTTTCGCCATGACCCGATTGCCCGTCTGTTGTATAGACAAAAATGTAGACCGCTTAAGAAAACCACCTAAAATGTATGGTAATACAAGTTTTTTAATCATGAGTTGCTATTTTTATATCTACGGAGTCATCTGACGATAAAGTTCCGTGTTTTTCGGATCGGGTGAAAACTACAGGGAAATTCCAATACAACCTGATGTTACAAACGGTTCCACTTGCATTATAAATATTTATTTTAAATATTTGTAATCAGCATGTTTCCAGTATTTTATTTATTTATGTATTTTATTTATCAAGTCATATATAAGCATTTTTTTCTATGAAAATATCCACCTGACCCGTGTTTATTTATTGACCGCGAGTGTATAATGCAGCTTCAATAATAGATAGGTATAGTAGGTACTTTGGTAAAGCAGCATAAATATAAACATCATATTTCAAGTGAATTCTAAGCTACTAAGTACTTATTTCCGCTCACTTACATTTATTATTATTACTGATAATCTATCTGTATTCAATCACGGTCTTAACGTTACGCCCGAAGCGTCAGTAGTGTAATAAATATTAGTGTAAACGTCATACAGTCAACAAAATATGTGGTTTACCACTTTTAGACTATATTTAGTGGTAATAAAGCCAAAGATTGGCAGACCACATATTTTGTTGACTGTACCTAACCAAGCATCTCGCGTCAAAACTACGTAACTCACAAATGCACAAAAGCAGGTTCAAGTTCACGTGTCCCGCTATCATAGCGGTCGGACCGGTCGCTCAAGGCCGTGCTGTACTGAGAATAATGGGTTTAAGGACTTATGGACCTAGTGCTTGCTGACTGTATGCACTTGTAGTCAAAAAAGTGTAAGTGTAAGTTAAGTTTTAAACAGAGACGCCGCCCTAGAGACCTCCTTACTATTCCATATCACATCCTCACCCATCAAACTTCCAACGCACCCACCCACAGAGCTATAGAACTAATTAATAACTTTTTAGCTACGATTCAAAATGCCGACATTTTCTCTGATAGATGGACACAACTTAGACGAAAAATTAACCATTACCTCAATACCTGCTACTGTACCCTATAATTTTTCCTTTTCATTATTTTGACATAAAATGTTATTACTATTAGAATTATGTTAGCTTATAGATAATTCCACATGTAATGTCTTGGCGTAAGCTGTTTTTTTACATGGGTGTTGTTGAATAAAGAATAAAGTGTGTTTTCAACGATCTTGTTGTCCAGTAGGTACACCTTTATTCATTTAATTGTTCATACTCTTCCCGCGGGTGTCTCAAAAGTGGACTAAGGGATTATTGAAGTGTCACTGACCATTTATTTATCGAAGATTGATGATGGGCAGCAGCATCATCATAGTAGACACATTACTGCGATTGCCAACCCGCTTGCCCAGCGTGGCGATTATAGGAATTAGGAGAGGTTTTGGTCCAGGAATTGACTGATTTAGGCTAATGATAATGATGATTGTTCATGCTTAGTCCATGGACCATATCAAGGCATATTCTTAAGATAAGATAAGATAAGATATATTTATTTGCAGAAAAAGGGTTAGTTACATGTCTTAATATTATGTTAGATATAGTTCCACCTTTTCCAGCTGTCTTCATACAGCATGCAAATTTATTTAGAGTAGGATTCAGTACTCAATTTAAACAAGTTAACAACTTAATAGTGACTTAATTTTTTAACCTTATATGAAAACATTTTTTGCAAAATCTTTTCCAACTAGGTATCTGAGGTATCTTTATAATTAAGGAAGTTTCTCACACTGTAAAAGCAGTTTTCAAGGAGCCAAGATCTTAATTTACGTTTGAATATGTTACCTTCGAGTGACTTTATTTTAATTGGTAAGTGGTTGAAAATCAGTATGCACATATTATAGCTATTCCTTTTGTAAACACTGTTATAACAGCGTGGCTGGTATAAAAGATATTTATATTGCTCTCTTATGTCTCTCGAATGTACATCTGACCGTTTTTGAAAATATCCTGGAAATTTCTGAACAAAAGTACAGAGTTTATAAATATACATACATGCTAACGGTAAAATATGTAATTCTTTAAAAATTGGTTTACAGTTGTTTCCTATCCAGGTATTTGTTATCGCGCGTACACATTTTTTCTGTAACAAAAATACTCTCTCAACGTCCACTGAATTACCCCACAACATTAAGCCATAATTGAGAATTGAGGACACATGTCCATGGTAGGCTGTATTCGCTGCCTCTTTAGATACACATTGTCTAAGTTTTCTTAATGCGAAGATAAAACGATCTAACCTATTTCACAAAAAATCAATGTGTCCCTTCCAATTTAAGCAAGGGTCTATATTTAAACCCAGAAATTTTACACTACTAGCTTGTTGTAAAGTGACATCTTCAATTCTAATATTAAGCTTAGGGGGTTGAGCTTTTCCTGCGCTAAATTGTACAAAATTAGTTTTTTCTAAGTTTATTAGAAGATCGTTATTATTTATCCAGCGATTTATATTCGTTAAAGCTTCATTGCTCTCGTCTTCATATGTACACAGATTGTCTCCTCCAATAATGATAGTCGTGTCATCCGCAAACAGTATTGATTTGTGTTTTATGGCCATAGGAAGGTCATTTATAAATAGCAAAAATAACAAAGGGCCCAGATTACTGCCTTGTGGAACTCCTGAAACAACAAGACTGTCAGATGATCTATAGACTACCTTAAAGATTTGATTGTTATATTCCTCAATTTTTGTTATTTCAGTACATTGTGTCCTGTTAGATAAATATGATTTAAGCCAATTATTCGTTTGACCTCTGATTCCATAACAATCTAATTTATCCAGCAATTTAGAATGGTCAACAAGGTCAAACGCTTTAGTCATGTCAAGAAAAATTGACATGATCGGTATTTTCTTGTTCAGGGATTCCGTTATGCCTTTCACGAAATTGCAACATGCTAATTCTCTGTTGTAACCTTCTCGAAATCCATATTGGTTTGGGTGCAGGATATTGTACTTGGTTAAGAAGTTAACTAATCGAGCACAAAAAGCCTTCTCAAATATTTTTGATAAGATCGGAACAATGGCGATCGGTCTATAATTTCCTGGGTTAGAGTGATCTCCTTTTTTAAAAAACGGTATTATTTTAGCTGTTTTTAGCTCTTTTGGGAAACAACTTTGACTAAAAGAGAGATTTATTACATGTGCAAGCGGGCGGCTTAAGAACAATCCAATCAGCTTAATCATTTCTGTTGAAATGTCATCAACTCCACATGACTTTGTGTTATTTAGTGACTTTATGAGTTTATACACTCCGTCATCATGTATTGGATTTAAAAACATTGTATATTGATTATTTTTAATGTTATTTTTCTGGATCCCGCCATTTGTTTCGCGCGTAGTGCGCACACCACATAAATTTACAAAATACTCATTTAAATTAGTACAGACGTCATGGGGATTAGTAACTGTCTTATTATCAATCTTTAAACAATTAATATTTGATTGATTATCGAAATTTGACGTTTTAGAAGATATTAAGCGCCAAGTGGCTTTGCATTTATTTTTGCTAAATGATACATACTTATTATTGCAATTTTTCTGCGAATTTTGAATGCATTTCTTTAATATTTTATTATATTTTTTCAGGAATACTGTGTCACATACGAATTTCTGTCTTTTTCCTCTAACTCGAATAAGCATTTGCCGTTTCACTTGACACGACCTGCGAATGCCCTTTGACAACCATTTTACACGTGCTTTCGCACTGCTAACTCTAACTCTGATAACCGGGAAACATAGATCGTAAAACAGTTTTAGTGTCTCATAAAAAATGGTAAACGCATTTTGAGCATTATTCGATGTTAAAACGTCACAGAAAGAGAGAACACTTATACTATCATGGAACTTTCGGATATTATCGGTACTGTAGCCCCTTTTGTATTCGAACCATGTAGTATACGATTTAATTTTATCAATATTTAACAAAATAGATTGAGCTTTATCATGGTCAGATAGGTGCAATGTATGAGTATCAGATTTAACTACACAAATCGACCTACAAGTAGTCCCACAAAAAGTTAGATTCAGATTTGTGATGTGGGCATCTAAAGCGACGATGTATGTAAAAATGGAATAGACAGACACATTTATGTACTTGTATATACCTAAATAATATAGTAAACTACCATAGCTAAGGTTCTTGGTTGGTTAAAAAGATGCATTTAATTATGTTTATCGCAAATGTGAATTACTTGTATTTGATTTATCAAAAAATCTATAGTAGTAACACAATATAAGTCTTCATCGACCTCCCCGCGAAACTAGGTAGATTTATGCAAGATTGTCTCAGGACTAATGCTCAACGGGGCTGAGCTGTTTTCATACTAAATGTCACGTGATACATGTCATTTAGTATGAAAATAGCTCACCCCCGCCGAGCATTGCTCATGACACTTCATATTTTTTTCCGAAATGGTTTGTAATATTGTTTAAGGAAATGATCTGTGTTCACAAATGTGATAGTGATACTTGTACCTAAAAAAAGATCATAAATGTGGTTATATACAAGCGATTTCCGTTAGAATCTAATCATGAACGCCATTTTAAGGTGCGTGCAGACCAAAAGAGCATTCGCTGTTCTATCCCCCTACGCTACGAAATTCGATCGTTACGCGAAACGTGATTCGTTGATTTCGTAGAGTGGGGGATAGAACAGCGAATGCTCTTTTAGTCTGCACGCACCTTTAAGTGTACATTTAATACAGTTCTGAAGACACAAGAGTAGTACGCCTACGATAAAGTAATTTTATCAATAATCACTAGATTGTGGCGAAAATAATTTAGTAAAATAATTTATGCGTCAGGGTAGAAAAGTCTTACTTCCTACGATCATACAAATAAATATCAATTACTGAATTTGTAGAAACCCTAAAGTATTTGAAAATGTGCATTCAATAAAAAAACATGGCCCACAACGTACACAAACACTTCATGAGAAAAACGCTAATTTTGTATTTTAGGTGTCATTCACTTTATGCTTTTTCTGTAACTGGCCTATCTCTGTCACTCCAACAAAGGCGTCATTAGAGCGAGAGAGAAAAAAAAAGCTTGTAATAACCGTAATTTGCGGGTTTCGTAATTCGCGGTAGGGCGCTTGGCTCTGGGAATTACTTGAAAACCAACAAGCCCGTATGTGAATTAAACTCACACAAACGTTCAGAACGAGATTTTGTCCCCATTTGTCGATCTGGTCAGTACAAAGAGCAAACCGGTCGCTCAAGGACGTATGATGTAATAAGCGACGAATTCAACCCCAATAAATTAAATTTCTGCACTTATGCGGTTTTGCGTATGGGATTTCACATGCTTGCATGTGTAGGTACCTAATCTACCTAAGAATGTTTAAAAAAGAGTAGCACATTATTATATGCGTATTTTTTATTCTTCGGCTTCATCGCTTTTTCTACAAAATTCCGGCAACTTTCTTCTAAATATCCTTGTGAGTACTGTCCACCAACTATAGTTCAAACGCTCCCAACAGTGGTCCAAAACTTAGTCGAATATCTTCCAATTGGTGTAATTGTTATACTACTAGTACTATTCATAGGTAAACACTCCTCATTAATAATAATAAATACTTGGACAAAGCCAAAAAGAAGATTTGGACAGATGCTTATTTAGGAGTAAAACTTTTGAACCATAGTTGGGTGGTTTTACGGTACCTATCTAATTCTTACGTGACATGTGCTTCAAACAATGCTTCAAAAATCATTATAATTTATAAGACAAAACAAGACAGTAGCAATCGAAAAATAATAAATAAAACAACCATTGAAATACATAAATAAATCAAATTAACCATTAATATGGGTACAATAAACTATTTAAATCGTTTAGGCGGAGGTCGTCATATTCTTAGTAAGTCCCTTTCGAGATAGGTCATGTTCGGTAGATGCCACTTTCTGAGGTTGTCCTGTTCTGAGAAGGCCGCTTTCGGAGAACGACACGTTCTAATTACGTCACATTCTTATATCGCCACTTTATGAGTTCGTCGCTTTCTGAGTTTGTCGCATTCGGAGTACGTCACTTTCGCATTTTACGGCGCTCCTGTGCGTTTCCGCAAGTTGACTCCTAAGAAACTAATGATCCTGATCAGGAATGGGATCGATTGGCATCAAAAAAAGAATGCAAAAAAAAACAATCTAATTCTATGGAAAAAAAGATTTCGACTGTGGTGCTGGTGACCCTTTTGTCCGGGTGTGCCTGAAACGTTTTTGGCCTATGTCGATACATAGCCTAACTCGCATAAAGTCAAAAACTCTAATTACCTAATAATCATTATGTCCTCATCTATGTTGGACCGATTCGCATTAGGTACGAAACAGTTATTGGCTATATCGCTTTTGGTCTAAAACGCGTTTAGTCAACCTATACATTAGAATCAAACCTAAAAAGCTTTCGGACTAAAACTGTTTTTGAGCTATATCGCTTTTGGTCTAAAATGCGTTTGGTCAACCTATACATTAGAATCAAACCTAAAAAGCTTTCGAACTAAATATCACTTCAAATTCAAGTGGCCAGCATATTATTTAACGAGATGGTAAGTTTATTACGATAATGCATACGAACTTCTTCATAATTTTGATGTTTAGGCAAAAGGCGAAAATGCCAGTTTAAGATATAGTCAAAAAGCGAATTAGTCAACTAATGTCGTAGTTATAAATGTCACTAGAAATTGAAGTTTAGGCAAAACACGAAAACACCAGATTGAGAGTAAGGCAAATTTATCGCAATAGTCAAAAAGCGAATTAGCCAACCAACGTCATAGTCTTGATGCGACTTAAAATTGAAGTTTAGGCAAAACGCGATTTAGTCATAAAACGTTTAAGGCATTAGTCAAAACAGGCAGTCTACCCGTTAGACAAAAATCGAAATAGTCCGCAAACTATATAGTCGTAATGCCCCTGGAGATTGAAGTTTAGGCAAAACGCGACTTAGTCATAAAACTTCTTAGGCACACCCGGACAAAAGGTATTTAAGGTTCATTTTTATTTTATAGCAGATTTAGTAAGGAAAACGAGCAAAAAATGGAAAATTATTTTACGGAATAGCAACTTTTAGAAATGACAGTTGACTTCCAGTTAAGTAGGGCGTTCATGGCAGGCCGCCTTGCAGTTTGCAGTCCGCCTCTATGCAGGATCGTGTAAACAGAAGATGGATACTCTAAGGTCTATTATTATAATTTATTATTTATTTATTGAAACAAAAGTTTACATGACATTACAGTAGAACACCAATGCGTCATGAAACTAAAAATATACAATACAAATACAAAATAGAATATAGAAATAAGAAAACACATTAATTAGATTTAATTCAATTCAATTTAGTCTATAAGTACACCGTGTAACTTCAAATGTATGAAAGTGTCACTTCTGTACTTTAGTACTATTACTTATTCTGTGATAATACATAGTTATTTATTATACATGCAAGGGGGTGAAGTTGTTGTTTAACTCTCGGGCTTATAGTTACATTATTATTGAGAAACAAAAAATTTTTTTTGCATTCTTTTTTTGATGCCAATCGATCCCATTCCTGATCAGGATCATTAGTTTCTTAGGAGTCAACTTGCGGAAACGCACAGGAGCGCCGTAAAATGCGAAAGTGACGTACTCCGAATGCGACAAACTCAGAAAGCGACGAACTCATAAAGTGGCGATATAAGAATGTGACGTAATTAGAACGTGTCGCTCTCCGAAAGCGACCTTCTCAGAACATGACATCCTCAGAAAGTGGCATCTACCGAACATGACCTATCTCGAAAGGGACTTACTAAGAATATGACGACCTCCGCCTAAACGATTTAAACGATCTCAATTAGGTGTTATACTATACACAATAAACCAATTGATCTATAGAAAAAAACGGCGCGTGCCCACAAACTCTATACAAATTCGATTAAGGTATCGATCATATTGATTTCAGGTAAAAAAATTAATCACTACAAAAACAAACTGTCATGCACTAGCAATAGGGGTTGAAATGGCTCGAACCCATTTTTTGCAGTTTCAACCCCAAAATTACCGGGTGCTAAGAGCGTGTCAAAAAATATTTTTGCATTTTTTTGTTATTGTTTTTTTAATCTTTTTTGTGGACCTGAAGTTGATCCGATGTGTGAACTGAATTTTAAATTATGAGACTGTTTAAATCTTTGGGGTTGTTTTTTCTTGTTTGCCACTTAACTCTGTACGGTAGATAGATTTTAAAATAATTGTTTGCGTTAGTAGGTTTTTTCAAAGGTTTGAAATAGTTTTTTTTGGGATTGAAGTAATTTATACTGTAAAAACGTGAGAGAGTTAAATTTTCTGACCTTTTTTATGATGTATGATATTTAATATTCTTTTCAGTAAAATTAGTAAAAAGTGTAAATAAATTCCCACGCATCGTCGAAAGTAGAAGAAAAATAATAACTACCTATCTAAAATCTACAGACAGCATTCCCGTAATACAATTTTTCGCCCTCGCAAAAAGTTATTAACATCAGCATAACGAAACTAATTATCAAAACGCATCTTAGAAATGCCAAATTATCCCCCAACTTCAAAAACCCACCCCTATATTTACTCGCTAATCTTGCCCAAATTAAAGGCCCCATAATCAACATGGAACCGTGTTCTCTAATTAATTTTTAGGGGAAAAAATTTAATTCGGGAGAGGGAAAAATTTTCGTCAAAAACTTAAATAAAAATGCAGATCGCGAGAAGTTTTCACCCTCTTCTTTTGAAGTCGGGAGAGTACTTGCCTCCCCTAAGGATATTGGGACTGGTGAGGCGTTTTTCGTTGGCATGTATCTGTTCTTTATGTATCAGGGTGTAGTAGGTACATAAATAGTGTTAGGTATTTGGAATGGAGTGTTGTTCGTATGATACACTTAACCAAGTGTTAGCAAGTGACGTAACGTTAGTGTTCACTTGATACGTAAAGTAGTGTATCATAGTAGCCGTACCATGACTTTGAAAGTATCGATATGGTTAGGTTTAACTCGATACGTAAAGCTGTCCATCGCGCTAACTCCAATATATCAGCGCGAGCCTGTGAGCGCGATAGAATGCATTACATATCGAGTGAAACCTAACGTTGTATTGAAGCAAGTGCGATGGACTATTTTACGTTATCGAGTAAATGCTAACGTAAACGTTACTTGTCATGGTACAGGCGATTCGGTACATTGTTTCGGGGTTCATACAGTCTTCATCAATTCCAAAAAAATATACGTAGTTATTTTTTTTTTTAGTTAAGGATTTATTTTAAACAAAAATCACGATAGTGTTAAAAAAAGTTACACATACTAATGAGGTTCCCATAGTGTGTAATCTGTCCAACAAGTTTTGGCAGTTGAAAAGGGCGTCAAATAAAAAAAATAAAGTATATTGTTGATCGCTCATAAAAAATTTGAATTTGTCGCCTTTTTCACTGCCAAAAGTCGTTATTGTTACACAAAATATTACTTCGTATAGCCGCGTTGTCATTTAGTGTTCTGAGCGAGCATTCGTTCGTCCTTGGGCAGATGAAAACAGGATTTCACATAGCAAAATATTCGTTCGTCAGCCCACGAACATGCGAATGCTCGCTCATAACACTAAGTGAAAACGCGGCTTATCACAAAAATTACGACGTTTGTTTTCAGTAAATGCCTTTAACTATGTAAATTTTTTTGCAATCGGCCTGTAAATATTGTCTTCAACAGCAAAACGAGAAATTGAAAAATCCTGAAATGGCACACGGTCTATACAAAAATGCCTATGTAATTACTTTCTCCCAGAAAATGTAAATTGAAGGCAAAGAAGACCCTGTTTGATTTCCATAATTGCAATAACGGGGCTTAGAAATGCTCTTTTCGACGGGTGTCAAGTCAAATATTTTTTCCTGATCAAACTCGGTACTGGTAGCAAAAATGTTAAAAATAATACAAGAAAATATATAATTTCATATGAATATTTATAATTTATGTAGTATTGAGTGTTGTGAGTTGTGACTACTTGGGAGAAAATAAAAACACAAATCAAAATATTTAAGTAAAAACCAAATAATTTGATTTGAGTTTCATTTAGTATCTCGTCGTTACGTCATCAGCCTGCCTCTCCTATTAAGTATTAACTATACGTACCGATGCATTAAGGGGTAAATGCCATAATCGCCACTGAGTAAGCGGGTTGGCGATCGCAGTAGTATGTCCACTAAGATGATGCTGCCTGCAACCCATCATCAATCTTCTATAAAGGAATATGCACTTGAATCCCGTACGACACCCACAGGAAGCCTAAATTTGTATCTATGACTAGTATATAGTCCTTAATTATCATATTCGAATTCCAAATTAGATAGTAGTATTCGGAAAAGGATAAATTTCAATAATTGGGGGTGAGCTAGTCTTAATTCCTGTAATGTACCTAAATATTAAAATAAAAATACTCAATGTACTTCAAATCAATGAGGTACCATAATAAAAGGTGCCTAATAAAAATCAACCTCTATTAATTCCGTGTTGTGAATCCGATAGATTTTTATATAAGAGAAATCGAAGCACCAAAATTAATTAGCAAACATGTACGCCATACTTTTCACGATGAAAGGTATATTGCGGCACAAGTAGGTATTCATTGCTAATGTACGTGTACAACGTTGATTAATTTTGTAATTCTTATCAAAAATTTTTGTTTGTACAAAGCTGTATTTAGTATTTAATAAAAGCAGAACTATAAAAATCCGAAAATTATAAGCTACCTCATCATTAAAATGAATACCTGGATGCTTAGCCAATGATAGCTACGGGTGTGGACTGTATGAGGATAAATGGATATGGGAATATTGGGAATTAAAATAGTACATTACGACACAAGTGCGAAAAACGAGTGGCGATGTTTTAAATCGACACGAGTTATGAATTTCGTTTTTGCACGTGGCTCGTACGACGTGTTTTAGTACAGATGGCCCTCCGAAGTTTTGGACCTGACGTAAAATGACCCACTTCTCACACTAGAGCCTAAAAAGTACACCATCTGTACTAAAACTATATTTCAACACGCTTTATAATGTTTTATTATGTCAACAAGATACAAAGGCAGACTGACTAGCAAATATAAACATGTCAAAAAAGTAAATAATTCAAAATAATGTAATTTACAATAGTTATAAGAAAAGGTCGCAACCCAGCCAGTCGCCAATAGCCAAGTTGCCAATCGTTAACGCTTAGTAGCGAATCGTAGTTTTTCCTCTCCGCTCCGTCACTCTTTCGTATTAGTGCGACAAAGACAGCTAGCTGCCTTTCGTTTACGATTGACGATTAAGCGTTAGCGATTGGCAACTTGTCTATGCACCCTGATTTAGGTATTACTATATGATTTTGAAAAGTTTTTCCTGATGAAAATAATAATTAATACTAGTAATTTGTCGATGTTTTTTCTGTCCTTACGTCAAAAATCCGAAAACGAGGAGATTGGCGCGACCTCCGTTGCTTTTCATTACTCAGGCCTCGACGGTAAAGCAAATACTTCTTGACGGTTCTGTTTTAAGACCTTAACGATATTTTATACATATAATACTCAATCAATTGAAACACTAGGCCTCACTCACACAGAAACTACGTCAAACTGACGCTGTAATTCAGCTTGTAAGAGATTTTTACTTCTTGTTAATTTGACATAGTTCTAGAGTGTCTAACCTAACCTAACATGTGATATTACGTGTTTACAACCTTTCAAATACCTATTCTACATTAAAAAAAAATCATCCGTACATTGCACTTGTGAAGGTGCATTCAGACCAAACGAGCATTCGCTATTCTATTCCCCCACTCTACGAAATTCGATCGTTACACAAAACGTGATTCGTTGATTTCGTAGAATGGGGATGGAATAGCGAATGCTCTTTTAGTCTAAATATACCTTTAGGTCCGTTTTAAAAGTGTTACTTTTTAAGCCACTTCAAAAAAAAGGAGGTTCTCAATTCGACATTCTCAATAATTAGTATGTCATACCCATAAGCGTACTGATTGGTTTTCTGTATTCACTTACCTTTTTAATGAATACATAATTTTAGCATGTTTAAATAAAGTTTTTTTAATATATTTATTCTCATAACTACAATTTATGTACATAGATTAAATCTAACTAATCTACTTATCCTAACCTATATCTAAAGACGCATTCAGACCAAACGAGCATTCGCTGTTCTATCCCCCACTCTACGAAATCAACGAATCACGTTTTGTGTAACGATCGAATTTCGTAGAGTGGGGGGATAGAATAGCGAATGCTCGTTTGGTCCGAATGCACCTTTAGATTGACATTGTACCGAGGATGCTGGTGGCATTTCCTCGCTGTATCGCAATACTGATACGTTATCCGAGGAAGTCACCAGCTCTTAGTCTTAGTATTTCATGAAGTTGGTCCTTTTATTAAAATAAAATAACTTTTCCCAGAGAACCCCACTTTCACCTCGCCGTGTTAAGGCTCTGAGAAGTTTCTTTACAAAGAAAAGCCATTAAAAACAATCTCAAACAATAATTCTCGGGGTTCGAACCGCCCGCTGCAGATATTTGAATATTAGACGCAGATTTGCCCACTTAGCTTCGTCGTTATTTTCATTCAAAAGGTAGTCGAATTGATTTACTATACCTGTGGGCTGTGCGTGCGTAACTTGTGAAAGCCGGTTACTTACGAATTGGGTACGTAAACAATGAAATTTTAGCTAATACAACTACTTATTACCTCATTTCTATTGACAAAGTGGTTTTAGTAACACTATTTAGACATCACGCTTCAAGCTTTGGATAATTAATCTAGAGGAATATTAGAATTATTACATTTATAACTAACGTGAGACTCAAACATATTAAAATATTATCAACCCGGGTTACTCACGTATTCAAGTCGACGATTGCTCGACATGTTTAGCAAACATCGTAGCGACTTAAATACGTGAGTAACCCGGTTCGATACTATTTTAATCCAGAGGAACGTATTTTTTTTGGCCGATGTACTTCTCAAAAAGTATCACAGTGGAAGTTTGTCCACTTAACTTCTACTGATACAGCTTAGAATTCTGGATAATTCATTTATAGTACCTATATTGCAATGAATTGCTTCAGATTATTAAGTAGGATGAATATTATAGGTACACTTTCAAAAACGTTTTTCTAGAACTCGTAGCTAAGACAATGGAGCTATTTACAACCAAAAACGAAATAAGCATTTTTCAATTTGATTTGACACAATACAGCCAGTAACACTAAGACTGATCGACTAATAGGTATTTCGAAGGAGGGAACAGTCCTCGATAGACATTTTTATTATGACCTTTCAAATCTCGCCCCTTTAAGATATAAAGGACTACATAACAGCCCGCTTAATCATATTAAAATGCTCCAAAAAACCCCATTTTGCACATGGGTTAAAGTGGTGAGGGTGGTACCCCTTATTGTCTCCCCTGCTACCAATATGGAGAAAAGAAAATCAATAGTAACTATGGCAACATAGCTCGTTGGATTAAATTCATTTTTATAATACTGATTTTAAAAAGTTATTACGCAATTTTAAGATTTTCTGATATTATTTATAACATGTGTAGCTTAGGTACGAGATACTTAAGAATTTGATAGTCCTGGATACGAACTCCGGGCTTTTTATTTGTGTGTTTATCACTAAGTAATATTTGTTAATAATTAAGTTATGGTTGATTTCTACTCGTATAAACTTGTGTCAGATAATGAGATGAGATATATCACGAGGCAAAGTAATTTCAAATAAATACCTGATCATTGAATGATTGACACCCCTTTTTGATATTGAACGGTTAAAAAATGATAAGTATTTATTTACTAATAAACATTGTATTGTATACATAAATGCCCATACAAAAAGTTGACAATTTTGTAGTATTGTACGCTTGTAAAGTTTTGTGGTATAGGGGCCAGGAAGTCAATTTCAAGAGAATATAATATATCGAGGGTAGAAATTAGTATTACCATTTCTTAACAATCATTAGAAACAATCTTATACACTATTTGAGTATAAAGTCGCAATAAATTGCACAATTTAATATACCATAATATCGGGTGAGGGATCTGCATCTACTAACCTCCCTACATTATTGTAAGTACATTACTTATCAACATTTGTCTCTGGTTCCTTGGAGCTTGGGACGGATGTTGGTATGGAATGCTTCTTGCGTAGACACCCTGGCACCGTCCCATCTTCAACGAACTACGTTTAAGGCAGCCGCTGCGGCTGAAAATGCCGATTTTTTAAAACGTACGTAATAAATATAAGGGCTTCGGCAAAGAGTACGATTTTGTACCGTTTGGCGTAGAAACTTTAGGTTCATGGGGCCCCAGCGCACGCAAATTGTTTGCTGAGATCGCGAAAAGTCTGGTTGACGTAGGTAACTAAGACCGAAGAGCTGGCGACTTCCTCGCACAACGCATTAGTATTGCGATACAGCGAGGAAATGCCGCCAGCAACCCTCGGTACAATGCCACAAGGGCCAATCTTAGATATAGGTTAGGTTAAGTAGATTAGTTAGATTTAATCTATGTACATAAATTGTAGTTTTGAAAATAAATATATATGAATTTAACATTTGTTTTTAAATTATCATTTCTGTACCTACTTATACATATTTACGAGCAACTATAATTATTATCTGTTTACAAATATTGGCCCACGTACACTTCTAGTAAAGCGGTAAACATACTACTTAAAAAACTAATCAAAAATATAAAATTTTATAAAATAATTTGATTTGTTCCACAAAAATTTAAATATACTTGCGTTCAGAGTATGACCATCTCATTCTCTTTAATCTATACGATGGCTATACTAGATAATCCAAGCAATTTTATTAAAAAAACACAGAAAACGCGAATGCGATAAAGGTTTTATATCCGTCCCTTTTAAATCTTATTTCTCATTAGTGAGCTCTCATTCCCTGCTTTGTTTTTTTAACGAGTGCTCTGCTCTGTGGAATTCTACAACTTTTGAAAATGGAATGCGTTGAACGATTTCAATGATTATTATACTCGTCGATTAATATTTGTGTTTTACTGGTGTAATTATATAGTAGTATAGTCTTCAGGGTAGGCAGCGACATAGTGATCAAAAAATTGCCTATTTTATTGGTCACTATGTCCGTGGGCCTCAGTTCCTGCTTTCCATCAGGTGGGCTGAGAGCTGAGATGTGTACCTTCGTCACATAAAAAAAACTTATAATTGAAAAGAGAATAATGTGACGTCACTTTTCATCGTTGACTAGTTTGTTATAGTGCCACTGTGCCACGATTTTATACATGAAGACCGTAACTCACCTGTCGTGAGTTTAATTTTGTCGCTAAATATTATTTTCCCGGTTTTTTTGAGTAAAAATAATACCACTGTCCTTTATGTAACCGAATGTCAATTTGCATTTTATTTTAAGTTTTATAGATGTAATATACATAATAAGCGAGAGCATTATTTGTGTATTTATTTATCACAAATATTTCTTCTTTGGTGTGTTTGCACTTAAGTATCTATATGTATCTATCTATTATATAATTTATATATGTCATCCCACATCACAAGCCTTAATTGAGCTTACCGTGGGACTAGGTGGATTTGTGTTAGATGTCCCAAAATATTTATTTATTTAATTCGAATGATTCCGTGAAAACACGAAGGAGAGATTATGCACTCCATCCATAAATCCTATATCTATTTAAATTCTTATTTACAATTTCGATCAAAACCGAAAGAACAATTTTCCTCCCCAGTACCCGCCACCCTCATTTTAAAAATGGCACCCCCGCTGGTTACTGTATTAAATTATTTACATTAGGGGTTACTTATATATATAACTACCTACTGTATATTATTTCGTATATATCAAGTGTATCAACCATGGAAAAACATAAATATGTTAAACTGAGAAGAAGAAAATGTATATCAAGTTTGACTGTTCTCTGTAGGTACTCACCACATTTTTGTATTGTTTGTCCCTTTCGATCTTATCAATATGTCTATAAGACCGAAAGGGACTAATTGATATCTCCTTCATGAGCAAGTTATATTATTATATTATATGTATGATATTTATATAAATATATAAGAGTATGTTATAATGTATGTATGGATATGTACGATTTTGTAATTGCTTTTTAATTAATTTATTATACACAGATTTGTTTTATATTGAAATATTCAAGCCGCCTACAATTTTCTCTGCTTTGCCCCAAGGTTGACTGGTAGAGAATGCCTCATGGCATTAAGTCCGCCTGTTGTACTTTAAGTTTTACTTTTGTGCAATAAAGTTTAAATAAATAAATAAAGGGACGAACAATATTTAGCGGTTTGTTAAGTTAGGAGACGCTTATGAATAAGGGGACAAGTTTTCACGTCAAAGAATTATAGGTGACAAAGTTAAGATTAGTTTCTGTAGCCGTACCATGACTTTGCAAGTATCGGTAATGTTAGGTTTTTCTCGATACGTAAAGCAGGCCATCGCTTCTTCTTCCTGTGCCATATCCTCAGCGGATGTCGGCGACCATCTTCCAGAAATTGGTTCTGTCTTGTGCCAGTCTTGACCGACTGTGGCCATTGCGCTTGCGCCAGTACGCCAGTGCGAAATATTGAAGCCAGCGCGATCCTTTACTTTCCAACTTATGGTTCGGCTATAGAACAAAAATCAACGAACAAATAAAACATAGAAGCCGCACGTCATACTAAATTGCCTTTCAAAAGCGGTCCTGAATTTTAGTTGACAAATGTCACCCCCTCTTCAATGCATCACGGTAATGAATTTCAATAACAACCTAAAAACTTAAACCACCATATAAAAATAGTTCGGTTGTGATTGGTCCATCAAAGTTTTGATTGGCCTTATTCTACACCGTGTTTTTATTGAATTCCGTTAAATTTAAGGGAAGCTTATTTAGGTCCAAAATAATCAATTTCTCTAAGAAACTAGTGTCTTAACTCTTACTGTTATTGAGTTTAAAAAAAAATAAGTTTAATGACTGAACAAGAATATTGCAACCTTTATTACATCCTAATGTTACTTATTTAGACATGTGCCGTCAGCAGCCGTCAGTCGCTTGAGATTTTATTCTTAAGGTTCTCTCACACTTGCCATTACAATTATTATGTATGAAAACGAAAAAAAAAAATTTTTACGAAATTAACAAAAGCCGATATACCAGGCAATTTATATTAATGTCCCAAGTAACCTGTCCAATTTAACGGAAATCAATAAAAACACGGTGTATAAGCATTTGTCAAAGATGTTGCGCCGAAATATGCGCGGTGTTAAGAAAAGGGCTGTTCTGCCCATCTTGGCATAATTGAACAATTAGTTTTGGGGCATTTTTGAGCTGGTTAGACGTCCATATTATACATGGTCGCAGACAAAAAATGTTGTCCCGAAATTTACATTCATTGTTCGAACTTTTCCTTCCATACCGCCGTACAAAATGTTTGATATGATATGACATAATGGAAAAAGAACACGTGGACAAAAAAATCTTCTATCCTCGCGATTCTAAGTTGAAATCATATTAAAAGTTCCAAATCCAAAAAAGTGGGACGTACAACTTTGAAAATCGCCCACTTATGACAGAAATAAGTTTTTTGTCTGCATAAAATATTTACAGCCAAAATATTAAGATAAAATAGCTACGTTAAGGTGCATTTAGACCAAACGAGCATTCACTCATTTTATCCCCGAAATTCGTTCGTTCCATAAAATGTGATTCAAATAAATTTGTTGATTTCGTAGAGTGGGGGATAGAATGAGCGAATGCTCGTCTGGTCTAAATGCACATTTATAGTTACCGCCGTCTCTTCCAGTGTATGTTACTAAGTAAAACTTCGTCTATCAAAATATTGTGCTTCATTCTTGATTCGAAGCTTAGGCAGTAAATTAGGAATTATCACGGTGTCTTACCGTAATCTACATTTTATAAAGTCTGTCTAGAATCTAGATGGCCTTTAATGAGTGGTTAAAAGGACATGATTATGCTAAGTGCAGTGCGTGGGGCTTGGTAAGTAGTTTACCGCGGGTTTATGTACTTGTGATATCATAAATGTTACCATAGAAACCTATTACCGAGCAGTTTATACTAGCCTTTTACGCCCCACTATAAAGAAATATAAAGGCAGTTAAAAACATTGTATGAAATCGCGAAAGTCGGAAACATTGTAGTTTTCAATCGAAAAACACGCTTAAATTTACGACCGTTTCTAGCAAATTTCAAATTGCACAGACTATAAACAGATAAACTAGCACAGATAACCGCCATCTGCCGCCATAGACAACGAGTAATAAAATAAAAATAAAACGCATTCAAAAACCGAACAATGAATCACAACGTCCGAATGGCGCTGACCCCTTTTCGCTCGCGTTCGCGTTCCCACTAAAAAAAGTAATTTTAATCTCATATGCATACTGGCACCTTCTTTTATTAAGACAATAGACAAAGCAGGTTTTTTTTTAAATTGTTACGTTGCGAATTTTAGTTCCGGTTGGCATCTGTTCCTTTGTTGAAAGGTTCGGTTGACACAATTATAGGACCCCCGGTTAGGTCGGTTTAAAACAAAAAATAGATTGTTATGGACCGAACAGGTTTGCCAGAAGGGTTAAGTGAGATGTAAGTTTGAGTGTTACTTTTAAATTCAGGGTTGTCGATTTCACATGGTATGTTTGAAGAAATGTTGTGAACTCAGTGAAGTGGTACGTTTTTTTACTATTATTTAATACATTAATCTTGTTTCCTAAATTATATTTTTCGTTTGCTAGTTAAAATCTTTCATAAAATAATACTTACCGATACATCCGAAAACAATATTTGTAAATAAACTTCTAAATATTAAAAAATATCTAGGTACCTAAGCTTTTTTAAATATCTTTTAGCTAGATCTAGATATTGAAATGCATGCAAGTCCTTATTGCTTACACTAGACGACGTGTTAACAACGAATAAAATACGCTAAAGCGCGATATCCATAAATAAAATCCAAGTTAGCATTCAATAGAAAAAAATACAATAAACTTTCTTGACAACCCTATTTCATCCCGCATTTTAATTACAGCTCCTTCCTTGCGCTCCAAGACATTGTCCCTTCCATAATTTATTCACACATTTCATTAGAAAACTCCTCACAGATCCAAAAAGACATACAACTCGTACCAACCCTAGCACTTACTCCCTTTTAAAAATAAACATCCAGCCAACCCATGCAAATGATTCTAAATTAAAAACATAGACAATACAGGTTTCTTTTTAAAGAAATTGTTTGTCACTGCCGTTCTCACAGCTTCCATTCGAAACTTGAATTTGACGTTTTGTTTTTGCATGCAGAATATGATTCCGTTTAAATTTATGCACGTTTCTAATATTATTTTAAGAACGAAGGGTTATTTTAAGATCTGATTAAAATAGAAGAGGGATTTATTAAGATAATATTTAAAACATGTTTTTGAGTGGAGAAGAAAGTTATATTACTGTGAAATATTATGTCTGTGATAAAATTATGGGTGTACATTTTATGAATTGGGCTTGAAACTTTCCATTATAGGAATATTCCTTTTCTCAAACTTGCAATGATATTATGTTGACATTATTTACGTCAATAAAGATCAGGAAGTACCATGTAGCTGGTTCGATGACTGGACTTGATGTCCAATTGGTACGTAATTTAAAAAAAATATTGAAAATTCGAGAAAATGACGATATTTGCTTTGCCCGGAACCAAACTTAGCAAGCTTTGCAGTTATGTGTATTCTATTTATTAGTGACAATGATAAAGTGTGGTGACGGCAGTAAGAATACATTTGACACCACCCCAACTCTTCCCGCGGGTGTCGTAAGACGTAAGAGTCGACTAAGGGATTGAAGTGTCACTGACCATTCTTTGATTTGATTAAAGATGGGCAGCATCGTCATCATAGTTGACATATTACCTACTGCGATCGCCAATCCGCTTGCCCAGCGTAGCGATTAAATATGGGCATTTACCGCCTAATGCGTCTATATGCATAGTTAATAGGAGAGGCCTACGTCCAGCCGTGGACTGAGCTGAGATAGGCTAATGATGTTAATGATAATATATTGTACTATAAAATTGCATGTAAATAATATTATTGTAAAACAACGATGTTCGCAGTTCGCGGGGTAGGTATATGTTCAGAATGTATTTAGTATGTAATGTACCTATGGGACCAGGGCGGTCAATGGTCCGATAAATCCGATAATTATGGTTTTTTAATACATTTTTCTCTATCTCTGCCGGAAAAAGAAAAACAACAACATTTCATCTCACTCCATTAAAAAACTTATTATCATCAACATAAGTTAAGGTCTCTGCGGAAACTGAAGGCATCTAACAATAAGACAATCACATACATTTCACGAGCCTTGACTTTCAGAACAATCTCTAACCCAATTAGCACAGCGTAAATAAAACAGCTACATCACTGCCACCGGCGGCGGCAATCAAATTGTCAATTTGCGAGATTTATTGCATTAGCTGCGTAATCTGCGGGTAATAGCGCGATCAGTATGTGTCAGGAGGCGGTTATTATTTTTGTACTTTTAGGGTTCCTCATAACATAGCAATTTTATAGTTGGTAGACCCAATGTACAAGTTGCAGAACATTCTCAAAATTGCGGGAACATACTCTGGAATTTCCGAGAATTTTCATGAGACTTTAAGCGTAAGTTCTCATTGAGAGTGTTTTCCATGAGAACTTATCGTCGACTGTAATATGAATTAATGTAACCACCAAAATGACGAAATTGAGTTAAGTATACCGTTTGACTGCAAATTTCCTGCCCTATCGAACGGTATATAGGTATAAAATATTGATGTGCAGAAAAAAATGTTGCGTACGTTAACAAAAACTTTGCCATTTTTTTGAGTTTCTACGTTTTTTATTAACGTATGTAGGTAAAGGTTTCAAAAAATCATAGACAATATTTTAACGTACCTAAGTACAAAATATGTCCTTTCTAATGTACTCATCTCTCTCGTTATAACTCTAACTAATGTACTCTAAGAATACGAGTATTGTATTTCACATTTGAGTAAACAAGGCCTAAAATATACGATAAAAGGCATCTACATATTAGGTATGTTCAAATTGTTCAACGGTTTTGCCATCAATAGATTGTCTGTAAAATTTTAATTGCCGAGAACATTTTCTATCGATGTCTCGCAACTTGTTAAACTTCTCCTCATAGGTATTCACAACTGAATAGGTACTTACTAGTATTTTTCACAATCATGCCTAATATAATTATATTGCATAACCAATTACAACTAGGTAATATTACAAGAGCGTTTTCCAAATTAAATCTCGAAAACCCGATTCTTCCAGATCTGGACATGCTTGGGCTCATTCGAATCAGAATCAGGAGCCGATTCGATCCTGATAGTGTCCCAAAAAAAAGTCCACTACGTCACGATTTTTGTATGAACTTAGGTACTATGGCCGTGGCGTAACGGAAACTAAAATTTTGTATGGAAAATTTAACACGATTTTATATTACAGGGATCGAATTGGCTCCTGATTTTGATTCGAATAAGCCCAAGCATGTCCAGATCTGGAAGAATCGGGTTTTCGAGCTTTAATTTGGAAAACGCTCACAAGCGGAAGTCTCTTTTCCATCTCTCTTACAAGAAAGAGACTTCCGCTTGTAATATTAGTGGTAACTTGTTAAACGCCAGTAATTGTGTAACTAATAATTAATAATTATCGAAAGGAAGAACTGAACCCACGTTTATATTTTACGCATTGCAATGAATTTATGTAGAAAAAATGGCGTTGGCAACTGACTATTTGATTGACTGCAAACGTTTAAATGGCCAAGGAAATGATAGAAGTATTTAAAGTACCTGTTTTCATATCATGAGTTGACTGCCTGAGCTAACGGCGAGGCGCTACATGGGTTCACTTTGACGTCCAAATTATCCATTTTCCATTTTATACTAGCGACCCGCCCCGGCTTCGCCCGGGTACTATACCTACATAAAAAATATTCCTCTTGAATTACTCTACCTATTAAAAAAAATCTCATCAAAATCCGTTGCGTAGTTTTAAAGATTTAAGCGTACAAAGGGATATAGGAACAGAAAACGTGACTTTATTTTATACTATGTAGTGATGATTTTTGGGTCATGGGGCAGTAGCCGTACCATGACTTTGCAAGTATCGGTAACGTTAGGTTTTACTCGATACGTAAGTATCGTCAGTGTGAGCGCGATAGAATGCTGTACGTATCCAGTAAAATCTAACGTATCTTTTTTTACAATTATAACTAACGTGAGACTCAAACATATTTAAATATTTATCAAACGGATTACTCACGTAATTTAAGTCGATAATTGCTTGACATGTTTCGATCCATTTAGAGGATCCTCATCATGGAGTACCCGCGACCAAAGCCCGACGTGTTCTTGCGCTCTGCTAGAGCGGGTGCGGGTGCTAACGTATCCTTAAGGTGCGTATAAACCAAGCGAACAAAGAGCTAGAACCAGAATAGAGCATTGATTCTTGATCTTTTAGTGTAAACGGAAGTTCGTTCTCAGCGTTTACACCAAAATATCAACGAGCAAGAACGCAAACCAAGAACTAGAGCGCAATCCAAGAACTGATTCTTAGAGCATATGCTCTAGAGCTGTTTAGACCAGGCGAACGAGCGCCCGTTGCTCATTCGTCGGGCGGTTAGTCTAGTGTACACTAAGTATGTCGGACTCAGAAACAGATATTTTAATTGCGAGTTCGGCGTATATAATATTGTGTAAATTGATTAAAAAAAAAGAAGGAAGAGACGTCAATTGGTGGGTTACAAATCTAATGCAAAGGAGGACACTTGATAATATAGGTGATATAATGAGAAGTCTGAAAGAACAAGAAGAAAGTGGTCAATATAAAAACATTCATAGAATGGCATCAGAGAACTTTGATTATTTATTGTCTCTGATTGAAGATAAAATTAGCAAATCAAATACGAATTACAGAGACTCGATTCCGGCATACGACAGGCTAGCAATTACATTACGATTTTTGGCGACGGGAGATTCATATGACAGCCTCATGTATTTTACTCAATAATTGAAGCATTGTCTGAATATACGAAGAAAATATTATACGAAAGTAAGCAACAAATTAAATAGGTAGGTGTATATGTATTATGAGCAGAGATCAGACAGAATGTGCGTCATTGTTCGAAATAATATGAACATCACTTCAAAGTTGATTAAGTAAATAATTGAACGAATAATTTCTTGAAATTTAATTTCGAAGCTTTAAGGTGATTATTTACAAAGGTTTTCATAGTTACCGGTGTCAAATTGGTAATTTTCTGAAAATTATTATAAATGATCAAGGAACTTAGTCATGTCCATATTATTGGGAACGATGACGTATATTTGTCCGATCTCTGATTATACTTTATATACTTTAAAATGAAACTATTTCGAACGTAATCGGTCCAGCCGTTTTTGAATAAATACGGAACCCCACACTGAGCATGGCCCGACATGCTCTTGGTCGGTTTTTTATTTTTCTCTGAAGTTTAGTGCCTCGAGCCACGAACGGCTAGAACGAGCACGTCCCCGAATTCCGAACACGAAATAATGCTCTAGGCGACTGTACGCACGCTCGGATGAGCGTTTACACCAAGCGAGCGACCATTCTTAGAATATTCGTAGAATATTGATAGAATCTATAAGAACAACGAAAGAATGCTCTCTCTCTCTTTACACAAAAAGAACTTCGTAGAGCGTCGATAGAATGAGCGAATGCTCTTTTAGTCTGCACGCACCTTTACTGTCTTACTTCTTACTTTCCAACTCATGGTACGGATACAGGAGTGAAAAATGTATGGGCACGTTTGAGCAACAGATACCAAAATAACCAGAAAAAAAAATTGTTCATTATACACTTATTTTGATAATGATAGAACTTCACTTCAGAGTGCTTAGGCAAGTTGCCAATCGCTAACGCTTAATCGTCAATCATAAACGAAAGGCAGGTAACTGTCTTTGTCGCACTAATATGAAAGAGTGACAGAGAGGGAAAACTACGATACGCTACTAAGCGTTAGCGATTGGCAACTTGACAAAATATCAGTGCGGTTGAAGTGCCAAAAATATATTTACACGACTTTAATATCAAGGCAATAAAGTTGTGTGAATAATTGAATATACAGCGTGTTTTTCTTCATATGCTATAACTTTAAGGGAAGCTTATTTAGGTCAAATATAATTAATTTCTCTAAGAAACTAGTGTTTTAACTCTTACCGTTATTTAGTTATTAAAAAAATAAGTTTAATCACTGAACATGTGTATTGCAACCTTTATTACATTCTAATGTTACTTATTTTGACATATGCCGTCAGTCACCTGAGATTAACTTTTATTTTATTCTTAAGGTTCTCTCACACTTACCATTTCATTTATTATGTATGAAAACAAAAAAAAAATTTTTTTATCGAATTTTCCAAAAGCCGATATACCAGACAACTTCTATTAATGGCCCAAGTAACCTGTCTAAATTATCGCAAATCGAAACGAACACCCTGTATTTATCGCACCTGAACCGCAATGATATCTTTGACGGCGACTGTACATTTATTAATCAATTAGTACGTACTGTAACATTACCTGTACCTACTATTTCGTATTTCAATGTATCCACAGTCCTTATTTTCTTGTATATTTCAGTACGTTTTAGTTAGCTTACCCTTGAGAAGAATCCTTTACGATATTATACAGGGTGTAAATTGGATACAGGCGAATCCTTTAAGCGAAATTATCTTAGGACATAAAAAATGCATGTTGGTAATTATTTTACTTACAAATTTAATACAATTAATAACGGCCAATACTCAACTTGACAGCCTCTCCGCAGCCTAGTAGGTAGGTACTGTTGGTAGTGACCCTACGAAGCTGGAGGTTCCAGGTTCGGATCCCGGCGAGGGCATTATTTGCGTATTTATTTATTATCTACAAATATTTGTTCCTTGGTCTTAGATGTCTATGTACTTGAGGATCTTTATGTTTATATATTATATTATAACAAAATGTTTTATTTTGGGTAAAAATAACCTTCCCTGCACGTAAAGTGGGGATGGGTATTTTGAATGATATCCTATATTATATTAGTTTAGTACCCACATTACAAAGCTTAATTTTACCGTTTGACTAGTTCGATTGTTGTAAGATATCCCATAGTATTTATTTATTTAATAACAAAATTATCCATACTTACTAACATTACTAACTCAAACCGCAATGCAATGCATAACATTCAAGTTACACGCTCGTTGACAGGTAATTTCAAACGCGGATGTCATAACTGTCATAAAAAGTACAATTCTGTACAATTCCTGCTAATAATGGGACGTAATTATGCAAAAGAAACCAATCCACACGAATCTGTCATTTTAAAGATTGACTTTGTTTCTTATGGTTTAAAGTGTTAATTAGAATGAAAAATTCATGTAGGTTGGTTCCCTTTTGCATAATTACGTCCAATGGATTAAATAGTATGTATTTATGTAAGTTTATAACATAACCTTACATTATTTTTATCTGTTTTAAATTGTGCATAGCAGAAAATCCTGTCTTAAAAAAATACAAAAAGTTGGTCGATGACTATAATATGTTCATTGATACGAACGTTGCCAATTTAAGGGTTAACACACTAAAGAATCCCTTTCATTTATAGCCCGTATTAGATTAACACACTGTAAAAGTCGGTTGAAAAACGACACATGACATTTATAGGACTACTAAGGAATAATCATATTAACAACGTGTACAAAGAACTCGTATAATAGATAATTAGCATGTAAAGACAAGCCTTAGGTCGTTCCGCGAAGCCCATATCGGCTTACTAATACCGTCCGGGAATAGAACCCGGGACTCCTTGTTGGCATTTCATAAATATTCCAGATAGCATCACATTATAATTAGATCGATTGCTTACAATCGTTAGAAGTACTTTAAACTAAGTATTAAAGTCGTATTCGTAATTACATTTCAGTTTAAAATTACGTTCAGTGCCTTTGGAATAAAGTACATTTTTTAAAACCGGGATACTGATACAGGATGTTTTTGAAATATTGTCGCGTTGCTATTAGGCAGATGTGTGCGGATATACAGGGTGATTACTATCTATTTACGATATAGCGGCCTGATAATTTATCTATTAGATGTACGTTAGGTGTTTAAGGCAGCTTTTTAACTGTATTTGAAATACAATGTTGTGTTTTGTAAAATGCTAATACACTTAATAAAAACCAATAAGTATTACCGGGAAGCCTACTGCTATACACCGTGTTTTTATTGATTTCCGTTAAATTTAAAGGAAGCTTATTTAGGTCAAAAATAATCAATTTCTCTAACAAACTAGTGACTTAACTCGTACTGCTATTGAGTTATTATAAAAATAAGTTTAATGACTGAACAAGAGTATTGCAACCTTTATTACATCCTAATGTAACTTATTTTGACATGTGCCGTCAGCAGCCGTCAGTCGCCTGAGATCTTATTCTTAAGGTTCTCTCACAATTGCCATTACAATTATTATGTATGAAAACGAAAAAAAATTTTTTTTTACGAAATTAACAAAAGTCGATATACCAGGCAAGTTCTATTAATGTCCCAAGTAACCTGTCCAATTTAACGGAAATCAATAAAAACACGGTGTATGTATCTACTCCAATTTTACTTATTAGTCCAACTTACCCTTTTATTCATAAACGTCTTCTAACTTAGCAAGCCGCTAAGTATTGTTTGTCCCTTTCGCTCTTATAGGCATATTGATAAGACCGTTCGACGCCGGTGACACAGCGTCTGTGATCAACAAAATCATATTTCAATGCGAAAAACACACATACGTCACCAAAAATATGAAATATGCGCCGTATTAAGAAAAGCGCTATGTCCTGCCCATCTTGGCACAAATTAACATTGGTTTTGGGGGTATTTTTGAGCTGGCGTTAGACGTCCATGTTATATAATGGTCGCAGAGTCCTTACTTGTATTCTTTGCAGTGGCGTAGAAATGCGAAAATGTTTGACACATGTGTTGAATGGGTCGCCGGCATAGAAGTAGAATCTTTTCGGTCACACATGCGTGTCATTAGCATAGGAGTCCTATGACATATTTTTTTATCAGAATAGTATTTAGCCCTTCGCGAAACAGTACCTACCGGAGGCGAACGTGTTAATATTTACTATGGATGTGACAGGAACCGAAGTCAGATGTTATCAGTTTCGGAATGCTGGCCCGATTCCGATGCTCGGTCTCAGGCATTGTTTGTGAACAATGGTAATTAATTGCATGGCAACCGGCGCGTACGCATGTTCAGTATTACACTAGATTACTATCGGATGTAGAGTTAGGCTTAGTTAGATATGGCTTCTCAGTATAGGTAGGTACTAGCGATGTAACGAATACTCGCATTCGCGAATATTCGCATGTTTTGAAATATTTGCATTTCGTATTCGCATTCTCAAAAAATTTACCCGAATATTGCAAATATTTTTATCTAATTATTTCACTCACTTAAGGCAGAAAAAACTACATTTTAAGTCGACTTTAATACCTAGATGTCTAGGTACAAAATCATGCGACTCTAAAAATGATACATTTTAAAAACTGAATGATGAATAAAATGTTATATTAAACATTTTTATTTTATCAATAACACATACAAAAGGATTATAAATGGTGGACTTAATTCCTTTGGGTATTTTCTATCAACATTATCTAATGTTTTTGTATAAGTATGTATAATACACAATATTCGCAATCGCATTCGCGAATATGAATCACAAATATTCGCATTCGCAATCGCGAATATTCCAAAACCGATATTCGTTACATCGCTAGTAGGTACATTGCCAGTTCAAAAAAAGTTAACAAATCGTTAACTTAAAATTACGTGAGTAACTAGATCCACTAAGTTCAATACAATATACATAGTTGTATACTATTCGTCAGTGAAACAAATACACTAGTGAAAAAAAATTAAATAAACCTAAAAACTTCCATTATCCCATAATCACGCGCTTTTGGAACACAATGTTAGAAACTTTAGTTATCACAATCACAATGTTAATAGTTCTATCATCAGTCATCACCTTCAACCTTTTTTTTTTTTTTTTATACCACGTCGGTGGCAAACAAGCATACGGCCCGCCTGATGGAAAGCAGTCACCGTAGCCTATGGGCGCTTGCAACCAAAGGGGTGTCACATGCGCGTTGCCGACCCAATAAGAACTTGTACACTCCTCTTTTGAAGAACCCCATACTGTAGTCCAACGGGAAAACCTCGGCAGGGAGCTCATTCCACAGACGGACCGTCCGCGGGAGGAAGTTCCTCTGAAACCGCACGGTGCGCGACCATTTAGGTTGCAAGGTGTGAGGATGAGCGCCCAGTCGGTGGCGAGCGGTGCGATGATGAAAAGTGGACGTTGGCATCATGTCGAACAGTTCTTCAGAGCACAACCCATTGTACAGACGATAGAACACACATAAGGAGGCGAAGTCTCTCCTTAGACTTAAGGGTTCAATACCGCCTGTGAGTCTGGGATCGTCGACTATTCGGACAGCTCGTCTCTGAACCGAGTCAAAGGGTGCAAGCTGGTATACAGGTGCTCCTGCCCAGAGGTAACAGCAATACTCCATATGGGGTCTGACTTGCGACTTATTCACATATTTATTTTGTTAAAATTATTGATATTTATTTGTATTAACGTACCTAAAAATATATCTGTGAACGTGTTTCACGATATGTGTCAAAGACGTCAAATGCTATGGAAAGTCGGCCATATTTATTAACACTTTTTTGTTTTCTAATACCGAAGAGTATAGGATCGTACAGGGTAAAAAAAGTAGTGCTTGTTTACGAACAATGTTGGACACACATTGTTCGTAAACAAGCAGTTATAGTTTATTATATAGTTATAAATTCATATGAATAACCCATATTTTTCGATTATCGAGTTCAAAGTGTTAATATTTTGTTAACTTTGACACAAAATGCCCATGTCGAAAACTAGTGAAGTGACGACCACTTTTTCCTTATCAGAAAAGTGATTAAAACATATTATCTCAAAATATCAGGTTGTACATAGTAGTATTACTACTTGAAAACTAATAACTCAAAAAATATTACGAGTAATTAATCAAACAATTTCAGTTGTTACACAAAAAGATAATATATATTATCTTTTAATTTATTAACCCTTCATCTACTGACCGGTTTTAGAGCGAAATGCTTCCGATTTTGGCCTGTTAATTACCTCTTAATCAGGCCACCGTGACAAGCGAAAATAAAAACTCTCCCGCACTCATAAATATGTATACGCGGTAGTTTTGACTAATTGGCATTAATAAACACGTTTGGCTTGACTTTGTACGACACTTGAAATACGAGTAATTAAACGGTTTGCATTCTTGCTTCTGCACTGACGTTAAAATAATCTATATTTTTTAAAAAAGGACACGCATTTTTAAAGTAATATCGAATCAGTATGGTAATTAAAAAATGTATGCTTACATTCTTAATTGGAATGACAATATATTGGTACCTATTTATAAATTTTATAGAGTTTGTTCGGGAAGTAAAGACATTTGAAATGTATGTAGGAGTGTACTTTTTCCTACTCATTACAGTTCATTTAAATTTAATTTTTTTTTTTGCTAAGATTCATGGTCAGGTACAGCTGGTCAACATAAAACTATTTAAGGTTCAACATAATTCACCATAATGCAACTTAAAATATGTTCATAATTATAACAAGTTAATATAATATAATTAAATTACACTGATAATATTAAAATTATTGGAATACAGAATTATTACCAAATTAATTATTTAGAAATTCATTTAAATTATAAAAACATTCATCAATCAGCCAATTTTTAAGTTTGCGCAAAAACAAATCATTTGGTAGTAGTAGTCGTATGTCTAGAGGAATATTGTTGTACACTTTCCATGACATTATGGCACAATTTTCGCTGTATTGGGCTGAGTTACAGGATGGATTTTGTTACAGTAAAAAAATTGTAATGTTTAGTAACGGGGTATAAGCACTGCTCAAGGGCACACCCTATGAGTATGGTCAAAAGTGCCTAGCCTTAGCGATATAGCTGAGAATTTGGGCACTTCCCCTGACCGGGTGGCTAAGTGATTGTAGGCATCGGTCGAGAAAATGAGGGTCCAAATCCCACTTCGGACGTTGATGTTTTTTTGTCAGCTTCCGTAGCCAAGTTGGTAATGACCCTGCTTACGAAGCTGGAGGTTCCGGGTTCGAATCCCGGCGAGGGCATTATTTGTGTATTTATTTATCACAAATATAATGTTCCTTGGTCATGGCTGTCTATGTATTTGAGTATCTATATGTATCTATCTATTATAAATATCGTCGCCTGGTACCCACATCACAAGCCTTAATTGAGCTTACCGTGGGACTAGGTCGATTTGTGTAAGATGTCCCAAGATATTTACTTATTTATGTTATATGTTCTCTTTGGTATAATATGACGTCTTAACCCTTTACCTACGGGTGTCAACCAGAGTTGCTACCACTGTCAAATTAAAGACATACTTCGCCGTGTGCCTGCTATATCGCCACAACTCAAAAAAACATTTTTTCGAGAAATTGCGTCTTAAAGTTTTGAGAGTATAGCTCAGGGTGTTAAATAGGATCTTACTCTTTAATTTTTAGGCCTATGAGTTTTAAATTTGGGTTTTTTATTCTTTATGATATAACCTTCCACATAACCACACAATTTTATAAAAAGTATGTATGTTTTTTAAGATACAAGGCCTGAAAGACGGGTATTTAGAGTTATGGCCGCATTGCAGAATCATTTTTTCAAGATTTTGAGATGTGTCCTAAATCAAACACGAAATAATTGGATAAAGGTGCTATGCAAATATGAATAAAATCACCAACATAGTTAAAATAATACGTTTATTTATCAAATTTGACACTTACACTATCACTGTACGCGATAATATCTGTAACGAGCTTATATTCATCAACATTCAACCCTGTCATTACCAAATAATATGAATTATTTAAAAGCTACGAAATTTTAACAAATAAAACAGGGGAACTTCTGAACGTATTGCAAAAAAACACAAATCAAATTATTTATTAACTAAATATTTTGATTTAGGTATACTTTTTATTTTTCCCCTGTAGTCACACTACTTAATACTATGTAAATTATAAATATAATATATTAGATATCATATACCAAAGAAATACGACCAAGATCACCTAATGTCCGAGGTGGGGATCGAACCCACGTACTCAGCATTCGCGGCTGATGCCTCTACCCCTCGGCCACTCGGTCTTAAGAGGAGGGTTTTCTTTGGTATATGACGTCTAATATTTATAATTTAGGGGAACTTCTTTTTAAAAAATCCAAACAATATTAATTCGGTGTAATGTTTCTCATGCGGTGGCTCAAAATCCTGCAATGTGTTCCTATCTAATACTTAAGTGATGGTCGTGATCGTGAATTGGATTAACCACCTGTGGTTTATTTATTAGTTTCACTGGGGTTAATTCTGTATAATTCTTCTCATGACGTAGCTCAAGGTCCTGCAATGTGTTCCTCTCTAAAAAGTAACAAGCACATAAAAAAATGCATTTTCTCAAAATTGAATAGCTAGGACACGCACCGAAAAACATTTAATACAGGCATTACCAAGAAAATTCGTTTACCATTAACAAATCAGTCAATTTAAGTATATCAAAGTAACGACATTCCACGTGATTTAATTATTGGCATCAAAATCTCCAAAAGTCCAAACTAAAAGCAATTATTATTAACGAAATTCCAATATTAACTATGACACCATCCCGAATACAGTTAGTAATTATCGCATAATATTATATACATAATAACGCATAATGTTAAATCGTTGCATGTTATTGGCGGTAAGGTGTGCTAGTATTAGATATACATATGTACATAATATTATATACAACACAACACCATGTTAGTTAACCACATACACAGTCTCTGAAAACATGCCTTATACCTTCAGACGGGTAAAAATATAAATTTGGCTTACCTTCGAGCCATATTGAACCGCACTCTTAAGAGAACAAAGTTGAAATTTGCTTAATAATTTTGCTGCGTTGTGGTAGTTTCGGTGCCCTGCTTATATATTCTGTGGCCCTGCCGGTAATTTTGTAATAATAATTGTAATATTTACTGTTGTGACACAATCAAATTGCGTTTGTTCCTTTTATATTTAAAAGGATTCATCGAATTAATCACTTAGTTAACTATTATTGTATAAGACGCAACTCAAAAACTGAATTTGAAACGTGTGCTATGCAGCCACAACTCAAAAATGCCGTCGGTTTACGTGCGAACGCGGGCGGCAGACTGGCAAGTGGCCGGGAATCGTCGGACAGTTTATGGTCAATACCATAAGGCCACTTGTGAAAAAAAGGCTCTTATGGAACTTTTTTCTTGTGGGTCTCGAAATAAGGTCGTAAATTAAACTATTTGGAATACGAATCTGCAATAATCCAGAAAATGAAAAATTTTGAATTGTGACCGTATAGCAGGCACACGGCGACTTATGTAATGGTGTCAAGG